>CATIWO010868903.1:0-13188 GCA_949673435.1 Macaranga tanarius | reverse complement strand
AGAAATGGCCAAGGCATTTCGCCTGTGGGACAGGCGAAATGCCTTGACCTAACCGAGCCGATTGGTTCGGTCGGTTACCGACTAGGTTCGGTTCAATTTCAGTTTTTAAAAATATATAACCGACTAGTTTGGTTTGATTTCGGTTTGGTTGTATAAAATATCATAATTTTTTTGCAATACGTGAATAGTAACATGTAAAATTGTACAAAAAGTTACTATTTTACTATTCATCAAATTACTGTTCCGACATCTGTTTCCAACACAGCTTGTGTCAAAAAATTCCAAGTAATTTTTTCGTTCTCGTGGAATTTTTTTTTCCAAAATATCATAATTTTTTTGCAATACGTGACTAGTAACATGTAAAATTGTACAAAAAGTTACTATTTTACTATTCATCAAATTACTGTTCTGACATCTGTATCCAACACAGCTTTCATCAAAAAATTCCATGTAATTTTCTCTTCCTTGTGGTATTTTTTTTTCCCGAAATACCATCAAATTAGTGTCCCATAATTTTTTTTTGTAAGGGGCCATTTCGCCAATAGCACAGGCGAAATGACCCCGTACAAAAAAGTCAATTTGACTTACAACTATAAATTTAATTTTTTTTTAAAAAGAAACCACAAAATATGAAAATTTTTTTTAACAACCACAAGATTGGTATTTATAAAATTTAAGACTGCGCAAATCCATCCATCTAATGTCTTGCATCTAAATCACCTTTTTATTTATTTATTTATTGGATTTTTGATTTGTGGACCTGTGGAAAGTGCCCTCTATTGAATTTTCTAAGCACGTTGATGGACCAAAAGTTGTAATTAAACTTGTGAAATAATGAATAAAGATCCAACCACAATTAATAACTTTTGAAAGTAGATGGTAGAAAATTATTCTCTTCTATGGTGATTTATATAGATGTATGGACACAACATTAAATTCAAATCCTTTAGATTATGACAGTGGACCAATCACAAGATCACAAGCTAAGAGGATGAAAGATGCCGTTAAAGGACTTATGCAGGAAAACCTCGAGCTTATGGAGCAAAAGGGAGATGATTTAGTGGAAACTAAGTTAACCAATTTGTTTAGTTATGATCTAGGCACTGCACGCCTTTGTGGATCTTTACACGGCCATGTATCAAGTGTATGAAACGTCCAGTATTGAACACGGGTATCGATATACCCGTGTACAAAGTCATGTTTCAAGACACGCCCATATTTATTTTCAAAACGTCATTTAGTAGTTGACACGGTCAGAGATACGCCTGTGTAAGCCATATTACATACTGGATCTGAGGCACCATTGAAACACGCCTGTGTAAGAATTTATGTACCAAGCCGTGTTGGAGTCTGTCAATTTGCTAAAATTCTCGTAGCTTGAACACACCCGTGTCTTGATGAATTATAATTTTGGTCTAATTAGGAATTTCTTTATGCATTTGTTTCTAAATAGGATTTTTTTATTTAGGATTTAATTTTATATTCCTATATGGAATTGGTTTATTTCAAAGTCAAATTAGGATTAGAATTACAAGTCTATAAACACTTGTAAGCAATATTATTATTTTCATATGTTAATTTATTTTATTCAAATTCATAATTAAATTTTATTGAGTTCGTGCGAGAGTTATTTTCTGAATTTGCTTCGAGTGTATTACAATTCAACTTTGATAATTAGAGATCCTAGTTGATAGATAACTAGTATTGCTAATTCCTATTTGTTTATGCTAGATAGATCTTTGGGCAATGGTTCTAATAAATTGTTACAAATCCTAGTTGTTAGATAACTAGCGGGTTATATCAAATTTGGTATCAAAGCACTGGCTCTAGTATAAGCTACATATTCTTAGTGTAGTATTTGTGCATTGTTAATAAAAATTTAGAATTGAGATCATTAATTCAGCATCATCCGCATCAAATTACAACAAGCAATTTGGCCACAATAAAATTAAAGAAAGTTAAATCAACCATCACCCATTGCATCAACAAAATTTGTAGATAAGCATCTACCCTTGAAAACGCATCCTAATTGCATTCCTTTACCTTATTTTCTTCATTTACCTACCTTACATCATTCTACATCTTTAACCCATTTCTTTCTACATCATTTACATCCTAATTGTATACATTTGCTTCGAGCATATTGCAATTCAACCTTGATAATTAGAGATCCTAATTGATAGATAACTAGTATTGCTAATTCCTTTTTGTTTATGCTAGATAGATCTTTGGGCAACGATTCCAATAGATTGTTACAAATCTTAGTTGTTAGATAACTAGTGGGTTATATCAGATTTGGTATCAGAGCACTGGCTCTAGTATAAGCTATGTATCCTTAGCGTAGTATTTATGTATTGTTAAAAAAAATTAGAATTGAGATCATCAATTCAACATTATCTGCATCAAATTACAGCAAGCAATTTAGCCATAAAAAAATTAAAGAAAGTTGAATCAACCATTACCTGTTGCATTAATAAAATTCATGGGTAAGCATTCTACCCTTAAAAACACATCCTAATTGCATACCTTTGCCTTATTTTCTTCATCTACCTACCCTACATCATTCTATATCTTTAACTCCTTCTTTCTACCCATTAATCATAAAATACACTAAAATTCGTGCATAAATAGACCCTAAAATTCAAACATATCTGAAATCACCTAAAATAGTCCCACACTTACATCTTTTAGCTTTTCTTTCACTCATAGATTTAATTATCTAGTTTGACTTGTAATTCTCTCAAAAGTAGTAAGAGTTTATCTCAATTAAGAACTCAAAAGGAAGTTCTTTGTGTGTACTTAATTGTGAGTGCATTAGAGAGTTTCTAATTAATTGATAGAAATACGTGAGGGAGTATTAGAATAGAATCTTTCTTTAAATTCTATTCCTCTCAAATAAATCTATAAATAATTGGAGATTAATTAACACTAAGTTCACTGGCTCTCACCAATCTAATGCTTTTTTATTCTAATTTTAATCATAACCTTAAATCAATATTAATCCACTTAATTGTCTCTCAACTAATCAAGTAATCAATAGGTCATTGCCTTATCCTACAGAACCTATCTCTCGATTAAGCCTATAATATCAATTCAATTCTAGGGTGATCAGTCCTAAAATGACATTAAGCACAATAATAACCAATGAATTAGATCTAGCAACCTAATATAATCACAATAAGTACATGGTCAATTAAGAATAAGAACCCTAAAAAGGATCTAGCTACTCATAGTAAAAAGAAAAGAAAACAAACAAGAAATGGAAATCATTTTGAACATTATAACTATTAAATAAAAGTGAGATACAAAAAAAAACCCCTTCCAAATGATGTAAGGAAGCCTTGTTCTTCTAACTTTAAGCCAAGTATCTCCTCTACTAAGCAAAACAAAATGAAAATGTATTCTGAAGAATAAAAAGAATGAAAAACTAAAACTAGAACTAAAACTAAAGAGAAGGACTCCCTTAAATGAAAAACAAATGGTTCTATATAAAGGACCAAGTTTCCTAATGAAAAAGGTCATTTAAACTCTCCCAAACTCTATCCAAACATAGGCTTAAAAGATGAGCTTCTATCTATCCAAACTTCAGCTTACAATCCACTTATGATTGGCTGCTACATCATTATATAAAGGTACGCAATATTTGGACACACCCATGCATCAAAATAACTCTGAAATATCAAAATCAAGCATGGTCATGCGCTTGGACGTGCACTGGCACATGGGCGTGCGCATGTTCATGTGCTCTGTGACTGGTTCCTCTTTAATTCAGGCATGGGCAAGTGCATGGTCATGCACTGGCACATGGGCGTGCACATGGCCATGTGCACTAGTGTGAAACTGACTTCTAACTTTAAGCTTCAATCTTATCCTTATCTTCAAGCCCTATCACCATCTCTTCTCAAATACATCCTACAACAACAAACTAAGCAAAAATTACTTATTTAACACAAAAAATACTTAAATTAAAATAAACTAACAAAACTAACTAAATTAACTAAAAACTAACTAAACTAAGAGAATAACCTATTTATACAAAGAATCAACATCATGAGTAGTTTTCAACTTAAGGAACCATCTTATTCTCCCTCTAATATAAAGTTTAAAAACTGAAAATCAAAGCAATAACTCATAACTAAGAACATAACAATTACCAAGTGACATAAAGGTTGTACTTGTGAATATCAATATTAATTTGATTATTGATTAAAGAGTTTAATTAATTAATTAAATTTATTGAATTGGATTTGCGCGTATGTGGGGATTTAGCATATCCCGAAATCTAAATTTAAAGATTGGGACTTAATAGCAATCAAATAAATATTAATTTGGACTTGATTTAATATGTGATATTAAGTTCAAGGACTAGATTAATATTTGCCTCCTAATGGATTTGTATATGGGCCATGAGATGGACCTAGTATGTTGATAATGATAGAGTTAAGCACGGACTTTATTTAGAGAGTTTAAATTAGCCTATGAATTAAATATTGGTATAGAGTGAGCCTTCTCTAAGTGTAGAGAAGTCCATGTACCCATAACCTTAGCCCATATCCATTAAGTGTTAATGAATATCAAGACTAAGGTTATCCCTGTAACCAAACACCACCCACTCACTTGTAAAGCCAAGCCATGCATATAGATAGAGTATGAGATACTCAATTTATCAAATGCATGTAGCTTGAGTGTGAGACACTCAACCTATAGCATTGCATGTGACCTGAGTATGAGACACTCAAGTTATTATTATTAGTATAATATTAGTTTTATTTAAGTTAGTGGAGAGTGTAGAGATAATACTCTAACTCCTAATACATGTGACTTGAGTGTGAGACACTCAAGTCATAACTATTATCATATTATTTTTATATTGATAGTTAGTGGAGTTTGTAGAGATAACTAACATACAACTCCATTTGCACATTAGAGAGCATTTTTGATATTCTAACATAAGAGAGAAAAGGATTAAGAGAGTCTTCTTCCTTCTTCTTCTTTAAATGTAGAGAATTTAAATACACACAAGTGTTGTGTGCTTTCTACTAAGAGCTATTAGTGTACGAGAGTTATACTACTTCAAGTCCATCATCCATTTGGAGGTTGATTCCTTATTCCATACATCCAAGTTTAGAGAGGTTCTTGCAAGCACCTTGGGTCTAAAGAGGAGAGGCTTATGGCTAGAGCTTCACCATCTTTGGAGGTCTTCCTTGATCATTCTGTGTGTCTTAAGCTAGAGGCTTCACATTTGGGGAGCTAGGAGCTTGTGGATTAACATCAACTAAAGTTTATCAAGTGTGCTACCAACTTAGAGTTTTGTAAGTGTTACCAAATTCTTAGTTGATAAGGTTTTTATTTGGATAACATGACTTGGTTGTTTGCTGTATATATATTGTCATTGATGCATGTTTAGCTATGTAAGAGTGCATGTGATATGATCTATAGGTATGGATGTAGTTCATGAGTGATGCAAATGTTGCATGCAATCAAAATTTTAAAATTCCTCATTTTTAGTTGTCACATGATTACACATTCCTTCAAGTGGTATCAGAGCCATCTATCACAAGATTTACATGCTAAAAATATTAATAATTGCAAGTGTTGTGATTATACTTATTTGTATTTGCAAGAGTTGTGAATATGGTGATTAAGCATGTTAATAGTTGTAAATGTTGTGATCATTTAGTATTGTTTTACGTGCAAAAAATATGAATTACAAGTATTGTAATTGAGCATTTGAATGGGTACAAGTGTTGTGACCTTTATTACAAGTGTTGCAACTTTAAATAGTGTGTTTTTTGGTAGTGTGCAGTCTGTACACAGCCATGCCCCTAGCCATGTTGTATTCTACCTAAAAATCAAAAGGGAACACGACCAGAGACATGGCCATGTATTAGGCCGTATTCAGGGCTATCCAAATTGTTTGAAATGCTTGAAAATGGCCCCTTTTGTGCACAAAACATACTAGATGCATCATGGATAATATTACACACATGTATGCTTGACTTACTACGTTAAATAACATGCAATAGTTGTAATTTTATTAAATATATGCTTGTCATACATACAAAGATTGATCATGGACTTAGTTTACATCTTTGGTTTGTAATAATAATTGAGTTTATTATAAAGTTTATATAATAAAGAGTTAATTGCATAGGATTAAGATGTAAATTATTTGCCTTAGTATGCTAAGATTTGAATGTACATCACAAGAGTTGTGACTTGAAAATTGAAGAGTTCAATTAGAAGCTCATTCAACCTTGGAGGCAAGGCCCATGATGATGGAGGCTAAGGAGGCTCATGGAATGAAGGCTTTTCTTGGGCTAGGCCCACTTGTAGATATTCTAAGTGTTAGAATAGAATTAGGAAAGGCCCATGATCACTCCTTATTTGTGCATCCATCTTGCATGTTCAATGTATATATATGATATGTATGTTGAAGCATACTATATATGTATGTGATATGTATATGGATGAATGTATGTTGGCATGCAATGTATGTATGAGATATGTATGTTGTAAAATAGCTAATGGGCAAAGTGAGACCTTAATTTAAATTAACCCAAAAATTTTCCAATTAAATTTAGATTTAGGAACTCAATTGGAGCAATAACTTGCATGGTTTTGGGCTTGTGTACACTGGCTATGGATACATAGGAGTGTATATAAGGCCCAAGAGATTCATGTAGTGTTATTGTGAAGCATGAGATGTTGGGGGTGTATGGATATACTATGGACCAAAAATGGAAAATAGGCTGTCACACCCGCTCCTCTAGCTAAAGAGCCGGGCGTGACATGTTGTACTGTGCTGATGCTAATGCTAGAAACATAATTTCAAACCCTCAATATCAAGATGGACTTAAGATAAAGCTGTCATTATACATTTTAAGAATCTTTTTCAACAATCTCAAATTATTCGTAATACAAGTCCATCTACTAATTAAAAATTTAATCTTAATAATAATACAAAAGTTTAGATTCTGAATAAATTGGCTCAACCTCTTTCTAGACACTGGATGGGCACCAAACGTTCTACTAGCTACTGCTGATGCTACTCTGCTGGATTTCAAAATATTTTAATATAGGAGGGTGAGTACAAAAATACTTAGTGAGTAGTATAACTTTAAATATAATAAATTAAAATGGGAACAATAGCTATCTGTTTAAATAATTATAAAGATATCCATAAAACTGCTTTGAACATCATAATAATAATTAATACGCTGTGAAAATATCATAAACGATATACTCAGAAACTACCTTGCAAATAATAGAAATCGATAAACCACTAAAACCATAATACACAGTTAATATAAACTGATTAATTTCTTGTCCGAACATCGTAGTAAAATATATGTGTAAGCTGATTCCTTTCTAGCTGAAATAACATCATATCATAACTATACCATTGCTATAAAAATTGAAATAAGCTGAGAAATATCATAATACAATAGATATGCATAAACTAATTTGTTGCTAGCTGAAATAATATAATGCTTTAGCTAAACAGTTTCCATACAAGCTGAGTTAAGACTGAAACATTACATTCATAGAAAAACTATCCATACACTCATTAATATGTAACCAATGATTGTGCTAATACAATGGGCAGCTTTGATGACCTGGTGTCCCATGTGCACATATACTGCTATAAAAATGTTGGTCATATACATGCGCATAGCTAAACCATCCAGTTGCATACCCCCAAGGCTATATGCATAACCAAGCACTGTCCCTAAGACAGTTGCTAGATAATATTGTTGATATACATAATAATATTACTGAATAAATACTAGTCATCATGGTACAATCTAATAGGTACATAATACGAGTGTATAGTTTTATCTATAAAACCAAATCCTTCACATTTCTCAAACTACTATTAAAACATACTTGATAAATCGTAAAACTGATAATTATATAAAGTGGAAACATAATAATTGTACTAAAATACTAAAAATATTATTGCTTTAATTAGCTTTTGCAATATCAATAATAATTATATGCCATATGTTCCCAATTCTGATATAAAAGCTAAATAACTGGTAAAACCATACTTTGTAAGTTAATACTTAATAAAATCATATTTGTAAAGAAACACAAGATGTTAAACCATAGAAAACCTTTTCCAAATCATAAAATATATTCTTTCATATATATATATATATATATATATGGTTTCAAAGTAGTTTTATATACATATCCACTCACCTGAGCCTGCTGAACCGAAACTTAGTTAGTTGGCCTTGATCTAGCCTCTATGGCTCCAACTTAATCCGATCCCTTGCCTAAGCCCTCTAGAAACAACATCAGATACAATGATAAATAGGTAAGGGGAGAGAGGGTCCCCTTGCCTAAGCCCTCTAGAGTGATGTACATATAATTATACGTAAATTTAAATTAATAAAATTAAATTCCATAATAAATATGTAATTTTTAAGGATAATGATTTGTCTTTTAGAGAGGCATAAATAATGTTGTCTCTCACTCTAAAAAATTCCAAATTGTCGCTTACTCATTTCAAATGCCTCATGCAAATAGGTAAACAAATAATTTTTAAAAGTAAAATTTTGTCTTTATTTAGTGTGAGACAATACTATTCATGTCTCCATGAGAAATATGTATCATTATCTAATTTTTAATTACTTTTCACCATACAAATGAAGACAGATATATTATTGACCCAAACCTGGCAATACAGAAAAAAAAAAAACCACTGGAGACGAGTCTCAAAATAAGAAACCACAATTACCAGCAGCCTAAATTATTTTGACTACTAGTATTAGCAAAGTTGATTAACACTTAATCACAAATACATCTAAAAACATTTTCTTCATTTGTTGAAAAATCATTTTATTTCTGTAAATTTAATTATGTGGAGTAAATAGTAGCTGAGAAAGCTTTTTCTCATTTTGCTCTTGATACTTTTATTACCATATTTTTTCTGCAAAACCAAGAGACTTCCATGTTTTGTCTGAGAGGACTTCTTGTAGTTTCACAAGCTCCAAGTACTTCCATACATATTACTTCGCTGAAGTTAATATCAAAAACGCAAATGTTTCACTGTGAACACGGCTTCTCACCTGCTTGTAATAATAGTATGTTCTATAACAGGTCCTATGGAGTGAATTAATCCTTTTTTTTTTGGATATAATCCTTTTTTATTCTTTTGTAGTTTCATTTTTTAAATTTAAATTATTGATATTTAAAATTTATTAAATTTTAATTAATTTAATTTGATTAAAAATAATAAAAAAATTTATTAATTCATCTCAACATATTATGTAGAGGAGAATAATTTTCTATTAACTAATCTCAGTGGTTGGATCGCTTACTCATTATTAAAATGTTAATTACAACTTTTGGTCCATCAACCTACTTAGAAAATTCAGTAGAGGACACTTTTCACAGGTCCACAAGTTGAAAAATCCAAAAAAGAAAATGAAAAGGTAATTTAGATGCTAGACATTAAATGAATGGATTAAGAGCTGTGACGCGAGCCAAGAATGCAAGATAGAAACAGTACTCGCCTACAATGAATTATTATAACCCTCACACTCATGATCAGCATGGTTTATGGATTTTATTGAATAATTAATCAAATTTACGGTCTACCTTAAGCTTCAATAGAATTATGGGATTTTGTTTTCTTGCATGTACCATGACGCAGTACACTGTAGGACATATATATGTAAATTCACTGTGTAAGTTCTATAAATGATATGTGTTGACCTCAAAGATACAACCCCTAATTTTGATAATGACAAAATTTGATAAATATTTATAGACTAATGGAATTTTGCAAGTGATGTTATCAAAAGGGGCTAACAAATTAAAGTTCAAGACTTTGTGTGCATTCAAGCCCAATATTAATGATGAAGCCCAAGCAAGCCCATGCAAGGAGACATTGAAGCCCATGAAGAAAGAATAAGGGTATTTTGGTAATTTAAGAAATTATGTGAGGGTAAAGAAGAGAAAGAAATTATTTCTTGGAAGCAAAAAATTTATTTTATTCAAAAATTGCAAAAACTATTTTTGAGAAAATTTTTATTTGAAATATTTTTATTTTGAGCTTTATTGAAAGTTGGCTTACAAAGAACAAAATTGCTTTTTGAAATATCAAGGAATCTTTTGTACAAAAATGGAAAGGTCTTACATGTGATTTTTACAAGCAACCTTCTGCCAGTCTATTTTTGGAATGCTGACTCTGAACTTTTCAGAACTCTGCAGCAGAAAGCTAATATTTGACTGAAGCCGATTTTATCCTGAACCAAGCACATCTCTTCACATGATTTCTTTTGCATGGATTACAGCAACAAGACATCTCTTTGATTTTTGAAAAATAGGGCAAACTCACTTTTGGAAGACAACTATAAATTCATCTCTTTCAAAAATCTTTTATTGTTGTGAGTGTGTGTGTTGCTTTCCTTGCTTGTTGTTTTTGAAGAGAACTCTGAAAATTGTCTTTGTGCTTCCTAGAGTAATCAACTCTCTTCAAAACCTATAGAGCTTCAATTGTATAACCATGTCTTTGTGAGAGACACAAACACACAACCCTCAAACTACTGCGGTTAGCTTGAGTGGCACCATTGCAGGAATGAGTGCATAGTTGTTGGAGCTTGCTAAAATCAGTGCTTATATGCAGTTGCTGGAGCTGTTGGTAAAAACCAGTGTTTGTATGTAGTTGCTGGAGCTGTAGGGAAAAACTAAAAGGGGAATAGTTACTGGAGCTAACTAAACTAAACTGGGCAGCAGCTTAGGAAAGGGTAGTACTAAGGTTGTAAAAAGGTTTGTCTCTTACCTGTGAAAAGAGATAGCTTATAGTGTGAAAAATCTCAGGAATATTTCCTTAGGGAGAGAATGTAGGTAAGAGGTGTCGAACCACGATAAAATTCCTGTGTTGTGTTGCTTTCTCTCTTGATTTTCTTTGTGATGATTGTGATACTCAGTAATTTAGTTTGTTATGTTTTAAAGTCATTCAGCTCTAGTCAAAGCTAAGTTTTTCAATTGTCATCTTGCTTTCAACTTCAAGTCAGTACACTCCTTTTAGCCTTCAGATTTCTCTGTACTAGCTTTACAAAGTTAGATTGATTTTCAGTAAAAGTTTTTAAACCTCAATTCACTCGCCCCTTTGAGCAGCCTATAGGACCTAACAATTGGTATCAAAGCAGGACTTTCTTGCTAATAGATCCACATGGCTGCAAGCTCTAGTGCTTCCGGACTACTCGAGGGGAATTCCATTTCTAGACCACCACTTTTTACTAGAACTAATTATGAATACTGGAAAAATAGAATGAAAAATTTCATGAATGAATACATATAAATTAAGTCTTAATTTGAAGGAAATAATAGATGGTGGGTTAAAAAGAAATTTCTAGAAAGGAGTTTAATTCATTAGAAGATGAGAACTTAAAAGAAAGAGTAAATAAGCAGTAAAATAAGGAGCAAATCTGACATTTGCTACATGAGGTGTCATGCATTAGGCGAGGTGTCAAGAGATTAGCTAATAGTGTAGATGGTTGTTAAGTTAAAAAAAAAAAAAGAGGTTTACAGGTGCGTTAAAAATGAAAAACCAAAAAAAGAAAAGGAAGGTTGTTGTTGCTGGTTGTTATTATGCAAATGAGTTGTTATTGGCCAATAATTTGATAATTGTTTTTGTAACATTGCTTAAATTTGATATGCTTTTGGGGTGAATTTATGTGGTGAATAGTATGTATACGAATTATTATAAATTATTATTTTTATATTTAAAGGTGTGGTTGTTCAAAGATGTGATAATACTATGAGATGATTATACAGTAATGTGATTATAAAAGTGAGATTAGTTGTGGAAATCAATTATCATGCATTTATACATACATTATATTATTAGTGTAGAGATGTCCTAGTACTATTCTTATATATTGACATTGTACTGTTAGTATAGATATGCCCTAGGGCCAGTATTGTATGTAGACATTGTATATTTATCCTTATGGTAATAAAATATTCATTTAGATTAATGTATTTATTTATTTGAATATTTACCTTTAGTATAATATTAGATAAGTTTATTATCAAGAGTTAATAATATGAGTGACAAACTTATTTAGTATATGTACTATAAATATTCATAGTCATTGGATTAATATATAGGTAGTATTGATCCCTAGACTATCACATCTGTCTATTTTTCTTGATCGGTATGTGATATCAATAGTGGGAGGTAGTGAGTCTCATACTACTTGATATGAGATATTAGAAAAGACATGTGGATACCCGTGTGATGAGTGAATCGAACTATAATGTAAGATTTGTGATTACATGGATATTCACTTATGTCAACAATTACAATCTTGGATATAATGGTGCATATGGTCCTGTGACCTGAGATGACACGGTCATCCATATATGGTTGATTAGAGTTCATTATCGCTTATATACCTATGCTAGCCATGTATGGGTATATAGCATGTGGTGACTCTAGTTAGTTATATGTAGGGATGAGTGATCGGCCAAGATGGAATTCATTACCTGGAGTGAACAGGATAAGATCATATACTATCTAAGTTATTCTTGATTAATAAGTACGTGGCCAGGTCAAACTCGACTTACCCGTAAAGAGTTTTTGTGCTAGAAAGAGTTTCTAGTAGTAGTCATATTTTATCAAGAATTAAACTTAAGATGAGGTCATATGATTGAGGTTACAAGAGTTTGAGTAAACCGTGACTCTAGCCAATATCGGGATCTTATAATGAAGGGACATTTAGTATACGGTAATTATGTTTTGTAGTTTTTGTGGATCTACATAAAGTATTCATTTCTATTTAAGTAGTCGTGACATCTATGTTAGGGGTCATTTACGACTTATGGGAACTAAATGTGATTAATTGGTATTTTCACATTTAGTATGGAATCAGAAGGAGAATATTCTGACCCTGATGAGATATTGTTAATATTTTATGATCGAAGAACTTGTCTTGTACTTTTATTACCATCTTTGAACTTTTTAAAATTTTTAACAATTGGTCGTACGTGATCAAATTTGAATCCTTTTTTGTAATGAGCATATTTGATGAGTGTGAAAAACACATGTTTTAAGCACTCCATTCTATTGCATTTTAGTTTCTTTTAGTTGCATTAGTTAGTTACTTTGTAGTTAATTTAGTTAGTTTAATTGTTTTGTCTTAATTAATAGTATTTATTTATTTT
>CATIWO010868870.1:0-10537 GCA_949673435.1 Macaranga tanarius | reverse complement strand
CACACATATACAATATACACTCACTTGACCCCCACCAATCAAAAATTGCCAATTGCCCCCTTAATTAATTCCCACCAAACTAATAAATACTCACTTATCTCTTAAATGGCTAATATAATATTCTATAATTATATATATACACAATATCCAAATCATCTCTACACACCCTTCAAGGACTAAACTAATTACTCAATAACTCCACAACTTCCACTTGTGACAACTGACTCCAACACTTTCTATTTTTAACACCTAGATCCAAACTTCTCTTATAACAATACCCCTCTCTACCAAAAATGCACATGCCACATACATGCAACTTACAACTCTATGCCACATGTCATGTAATTCACTATGCATGAATAGTACTTCCAAAATGACGAACATTACATTAACCTTATTATAATCCACCTTTATACTATGCTCACTACCAATATACCTTAAAAATATAACTTTAGCTACACAGAATGAACATTTAGCAAGCTTAACATATAACTTTTATGCTCGTAAAATACTAAAAATAGATCTAACATGCATAACATGATCCTGTAGTGACTTACTATACACAAGTATATCATCAAAATAGACAACAATAAATCTACCTATAAAATCTCTCAAAACATGGTTCATTAAATGCATGAATGTACTAAGAGCATTAGTTAAACCAAATGGCATAACTAACCACTCATATAACTCATATTTTGTTTTAAAGGCAGTTTTCCATTCATCACCAATTTTCATTCTAATTTGATGATACCCAGGTATTAAATCAATTTTAAAAAATATGCATGCACTATACAATTCAACCAATATATTATTTAAATGAGGTATAAGATGGCGGTACTTTATAGTAATTTTATTGACAGCACGATAATCAACACACATACACCATGTTCTATCCTTTTTAGGCACTAATAGCATGGGAATAACACATGGGTTCATACTTTCTCTAATCAACCCTTTAGACAACAACTCATCCACTTGTCATTATAATTCCTTGGTTTCTTTGGGGTTGCTCCTATAGGCTGGTCTATTTAGAATTTATGCTCCAGAAAAAAAAATTAATTTAATATTTTATCCCCCTTAATGGCGGTAAACCTTTAGGCATGGACTCAGGAAATAAATCTTCAAATTCCTACAACAAAGCTTGAAAAGAACTAGGAAGAGAAGAGATAATTAGGTTAGAATCAAAAGATAAACATGTACCTTTGAATACCAATAGTATCATAGGTTACTTGTTTAGATAAGCCTTTCTAACCTCACCTTCTCTAACATAAAAATTGCCTTTTACTTTTTTTTTTTACCACTTTTTGCACATTATGCTCTCCTTTTGCATGCACACTCTTATTAATTTTATTCTCATTATGCATCCTCTTTGTTTTCTCTCATTTTTCCTCTCTAAACTCACACCTCACTTGGCTTTTCTTACAACTCTCCTTTTATTGGTGCACCTTTTTTTTTCATATACATTCTCACATTCACTCAAATTTTTCTGATCTTCATACACTTCTTTAGGCGTTATAGGTAACAAATCAATAGCTCTGTCATTCATCTTAAATGAATAACGGTTAGAAAAACTATTATGTATGACTCACCTATCATATTATCATAGACATTCCAATAATATGTGACTAGCATGCATAAGAACTACATCATATAATATCTCATCATGATAACGCTCAATAGAAAATGAAATTAATGCTTGCCTAGTGATATTAATATCCCCACTATTGTTCAACCATTGCAATCTATAAAGTCTAGGGTGTTTATTTGTTTTAAGTCCCAATTTATCAACTAAAACAGTATTAACAATATTAGCATAACTCTCACCATCTATAATCATACTACATAACTTATTATCTATCATGAATCTAGTATGAAAGATGTTTTTATGTTGTACCTCTTCATCCTTAGCTTGTATGCTTAAGGCATGCCTAGTAACCAAGGTATAAATTAGTCCTTAAGGGGCTGATTCATCTCTCTCCACATCAGATGCATCCTCCAATAGTGGCATGTCACTCAAATCATCATCATCATCCTTATTCTTACTCACCACCTCTCTATTGTGTAGGGTTATAATCTTGGTATTTGGACATTGTGCAGCCCTATGTCTATATCCTGTGCATCTAAAGTACTGAATATTACTTGATTTACCCTTAGATTTGTCATCCTTAGGTTGTGCCTTTGGTGTAGTAACATCCTTGCTTTTATTTGGCTCAAATCTGCCCTTATTTGTACTTGCATCTCCTCTTTTGTTGTTCTTCCAATTTAATTTCCATAGGGATATAGGAATTGAATTTACCTTGGCTTTCAGCTTCAATTATTTTTCTACCTTGATTACCATATGTACCATGTCTTCCAAATCTACATAATGATGCAATGCAACAAGGTTATCAATTTTATGGTTCAAACCTCATAGAAGATGTACCATGGTAGCCTCTCTATTCTCCTCAATGTTTGCTCAAATCATGGCCATCTCCATCTTTTGATAATACTCTTCAATACTTCTAGAGCCTTGAGTTAGTCTTTGTAGCTTATTATATAGCTCCCTATAATAGTGTTGAGGTACAAATCTCTTCCTTATTATAGTTTTCATATCAAACCATAATGAAACAAGACCTTCTTCACTTCTACGCCTAATGGATGTAAATTGATCCTACCAAACACTAGCATAGTCAATGAACTCCACAGCTGCCAACTTTACCTTTTTTTCTTCGATATAATTATGGCAATTAAACATACGCTCAAACTTCTTTTCCTATTTCAAGTAAGCCTCCGGATCACTCTTACCTTGAAAAGTTGAAATTTTCATCTTGATTGATCCTAAATTTCCATCATTGGATTTGCTCTTGTTGGTGGGTATAGATCCCTCTTTGGTTGCCTCCTCTTCTAAGTCATTAAAAAGGATGCGTTTGGTGTTCCTTGCCCGAATAGGGGTACTTAACTCCAACCTCTCGTGGACCTTTTGACTTTCACTCCTCATGTCCTCTTGTTGAGAGCCAACATCTTTTGTAATATTCCTTGTATTACTTCTAATATAATCTTCTCCTTTATATCCATGATGTATATCTAAAAGAAAATTAAAAGAAAAATTCCTATTCTAACACTCCCTCGCGTGTCTCTCTCAATTTAGATTAGAAAACCCTCTAATGTACTCACAAATCAAGTACACACAAGTATTTCCTTTGAGTTCTTAATTGAACTAAACCTCTACTACTTCTGAGAGAATTATAAATCAGACCTTGACAACTAAAGCTAATAGTGAAAAAAAACTAAAAGAATCAAATCTGAAAGCCTTTAAACACCTTATGAGCTTAAATCATGATTTATATGATTTTTGGGGCTGTTTTGGGTGATTTCAAGTATAACAGAATTTTGGGGCTATTATACACGAATTTTGTTGTATTTTTGGGTCTTTAATAGGGTCTAAAAATATAATATGAAGAAAATTAGGATTATGCAAAAGAGATAAAATTTTTAGACGTTGAAAGGTAAAAAACGGGTAGAAAGAAGGGTTCAAAGATGAAGAATGATGCCAAGGTAGGTATGCAAAAAACAAATAAAGTGAAGATATGCAAATTTGATGAGTTTTCATGGGCTAGAATGCTTACCCACGAATTTCGTTAATATAACAGGCTATGATCGATATGGCTTCCTTGATGTTGTTGGGGTCGAATCACTTGATGCAATTTTGATGCGAATGATCTTGATGATATTTTTTTTAATCAATGTATAAATACTATGCTAGGGCTACATAGCTTATACTAGAGCCAGTTCTCTGATATCAAATTTGATATAACATACTAGTTATCTAATAATTAGGAACTGTAACAATCTATTAGAACATTGCCCAAGGATCTATCTAGCATAAACTAAAAGAATTAGAACCCAATAGCTATCTAATAACTAAGAACTCTAATTATCAAAGGGTTAAATTCGTAACAAGCTCGAAGCAAATTCGAAGATAGCTCTCGTAAGAACTCGGGATAATTTAAATCTGAATTTGAAAATAATCAATATCAATCAACTCATAAAAAATAATATTTTTACAAGTATTTATAGACTTGTAATCCTAAACCTAAACTGATTCTAAAAGAAAATAACTCTTTAAGAATAAATAACTATACTCCTAATTAGACATAAATTCTAATAAAGAAAATATAAATAAAACTCCTAATTAAATACAATATCGGATAAGATTTCCTTGTCGAGACACGGGGCGTGCAATAGATGTGATAAATTGATAAAATGCTACACGGTATGGATTTGACCATACAAGGGTGTGTTTCGACTATGATTTTGAGACAGAATGTTACACGACCTGATGCCTATTCGTACATGGGCGTGTCTCTGGCCATGTATCCTTTTGGACATTTTAGGCGCTTTGAACATGAGCGTGTCTATGGCCCGTATACCCTACTAGCTATTTTTGGTACTTGAAACATGGGCGTAAAGAGGTCCACACGGGGCATATATCAGTTTGAAAATATTTAACTAAGTTGAGTAACTTAGTTTCTACCAAATTACTTTCATCTTATCCTCTATGCTCGAGATTCTCTTGTATAAGTTCTATAATAGCCTCTTTCATCCTCTTAGCTTGTGAACTTGTTATAGGTCCTCCACCATAGCTTAAAGGATTTGAATTTAATATAGTGTATCCATGTCCATATGCATCATCATGCTATATTTTGAACAGATTTTTGGTAAGATATTCTTTGAAAAAGACTTCCTATGAATTATGGAAAGGTAAGAAACCCAATATAAATTACTTCAAGGTCTTTGGATGTAAATGCTTTATTCATGATAATAAGAAAAATCCACTTGCTAAATTTGATGCAAAATCCACTTGCTATATTTTAAACAAAGCTTTGGTAAGATCTTATTTGAAAAATACTTCCTATGAATTATGAAAATGTAAGAAACCCAATATAAGTTACTTTAAGGTCTTTGGATGTAAATGCTTTATTCATAATAATAAGAAAAATCCACTTGCTAAATTTGATGCAAAATCAGATAAAGGAATTTTTCTTGGATATTCGGAATATAGTAAGGCTTATAGGGCTTTTAATAAGAGAACACTTAGTGTTGAGGAATTAATTCATGTAGTATTCAAAGAAACTAATCAAACTTTACCAAGTAGAGATGTTGTTGTTGACTTTCTTGTAGGTGCTAAAAATCCTAGGAATGAATAAGAGGAATAAGCTAAAAAGACTCAAGAAATGGATAATATTCAAGTTCAAAGTCCTAAATAAGTTGAAGAAAATCAAAAGGAGAAGAACCTAGAAAATCAATCTGACCCAGTACCAAGCTTTTCAGCTTGATGAAACTCAAGAAAATCAGCAAAACTCCAATAATAACCTACTAAATGATTGGATGTATTATAGACATCATTCAAAGGATAACCTCTCAACAAGTCCATCAAGCAAACTCACAATAAGGAGTGCATTTAACAATTGATTGAAAATATGGCATATATCTCCAAGATCAAACCCAAAAAATTATATGAAGTACAACAAGATGAAAATTAGATTCTGGCAATGCAGGAGGAGCTAAATCAGTTTGAAAAAAATAGTGTCTGGAAATTAGTTCCTAAACTGAAGAACTAAACTGTGATTGGAACTAAATGGGTATTCAAAAACAAGCTGGATGAGCATGAAAATATAATAAGGTCAAAGTAAAACTAGTTGCTAAAGGTTATAACCAAAAAAAGGGATAAATTTTGATGAGACATTCACACCAGTTGCTAGACTTAAAGCTATAAGAATCCTCTGTGCTTTTGCATGTCTCAAGGACTTTAAGTTGTACTAAATGGATGTGAAGAGTACCTTCCTCAATGGGTACTTAAATGAGGATGTGTATGTGGATTAACCCCCTGGTTTCGAGAACCATGACAAACTTGATCATGTCTATAAGCTAACAAAAGCTTTGTATGGTCTTAAACAAGCCTCTAGGGCACTAAGAAAGTTTCTATTAAAGAAGGGTTTTCACGAGGAAATATAGATAAAATACTATTTATCAAGAATCAGCTTAACAATATTTTAATAATCCAGATTTATATTGATGATATTGTATTTGGTGCCACCAAGGAGAGCATATGTAAGGACTTTACTGATATGATGATATGAGAATTTGAAATGAGTATGATAGGAGAGTTGAACTTCTTTTTAGTTTTGCAAATAAAATAGTATAAAGGTAGGATTTTCATAAATCAGTCCAAGTATATCAGGAAGCTGCTGAAAAAATTCAAGATATCTGAAGCTAAAGCGAGCAGAACCCCCATGAGTGCAAGCACTAAATTAGAGAAGGATGAGAAAGGAAAAAATATAGATAGCAAGGTATATCATTGGCTATTTACTCTATCTCACTACAACTAGGCCTGATATTCATTTTAGTGTCTATTTATATGCAGTTTTCAAGCTAATCCTAAGGACTCATAATTAAAAGCTGTTAAAAAAGATCATAAGGTATCTTATAGGGACTCAAGACTTAGGTTTTTGGTATCTTAAAAATACATCATTTGATATTGTTGGATATAGTGATGCTAATTTTACAGGAAGTAGAGCTGATAGAAAAAGCACTTCAGGTACATGCCAATTTATTGCTAATGCTCTAGTTTCTTAATTCAGTAAAAAGTAAACTTCAGTGGCTTTATCAACCATTGAAGCTGAATATATAGCAGCTGAAAGTTATATGGCTCAAATTTTATGGATTAAGCAAGAATTAGAGGATTATGGCTTGAGGTACACTCACATTCCAATTTTGTGAGCTAATGCAAGTGCCATAAACTTAACAAAAAATTATATTTTGCACTCAAGAACAAATCATATTAAAATTAGGCATCACTTCATTAGAAATCATGTTTAAAATGGAGATATTGAACTAATTTTTATTTCAACAGAATATTAGCTTGCTGACATTTTCACAAACCCTTAGGAGAGGATCAGTTTTGCAAAATTAGAAGGGAACTTGGGTTGATGAACTTAGGATCATAGTGAATCTTTTAATTCTTCATTTTACAATTTTTTTTTAACATTTTTCACTTTTGCATTTAATATCTATGTTATATAGCAATGTTTCATGCACTTGCATCATCATGCATTTTATGTATATTTCATTTTAAATTTTTTTAGGCCACTTGAAATTTGTACAATATTCTGGGCAAATTCATATAATTTAGAAATTTGAGTTTGAATATAAATATATCTTGAAATTGAATTTCTATTTGGTTTTGATAAGTGTGTCATGGCATATTTTTTTCTTTAAAATTTCAATTTACCTTCCTTGTCACTCTCACTCACATGAACCACTTCAATTTTATGCTTATTGAATAATTTTTCTTGTTTAGCCAAAAACCAGTGTAACCTAAAATGTTAAGCATATGAATATCAATATATGTACACTAAAAAGTTGTTTAACTTAGTTGCTCATTCTAAAAATATTTAAAATTAAGTCTTCTAGGATATTGGGCTAGGACCAATTACTTCTGGGCTTTTAACAAATGAAACTCTTTTTTTTTTTGTGACCGACTCTTTCTTTGAATTCTCTTTTTATTTCTAATTTGAATGAATTAATTCTTTTTATTTGAAACTCCATCTCTTTTTCCTTAGCTTTTGCTCTACTTTCTATCTAAATACCTTGTTGATTCTGAAAGTTTAATGAGAAGAAAAAATAAAAGAACCCATGAATCAAGCTCTAATAGCTCCAAAAGATTGAAGAAGATGATAAAAAATAAAAAAAATTGAAAAAAAAGGAGAAACCGAAAAAAAAATTTTGAAAAAGAGAATGTGGAGAAGAAGAAGGTAGAAAATAATGAGAAGAGCAGTAAAGTGAAAAAAACTAGTAAAAGTGAATCAGAATGAGAAGTTAAGAAAAAGTTGAGATTTGAGATTTCTGATTTTTTTAGAGAGTGAAGCTAATGATGAAGCTCAATTTGATGCAAAAAAAATGCAAAAAAATAAAATGAGAAAAGTCAAATTCTCATGGCAGAATAAAAGAAACTGATTCAAAATATATCAAAATGGCTTAAAGATTTCATCACCAAGTGCTGGAATGAGGTTGACAGCTTTCTCAAAGAAAGTGAAAGAAGAGCATGCTACTGACAATCAGGATCAACAGGATATGAGGATGACAGAAAAGCAGCAGGTTAAAAGAGTAAAGCCCTAACCTGTTTCATCTAAACTATCACCCTCCAAACCTCATCCACCACTACAAAGAGTAACTAGATCCAGCTCCATTTTTCGTACCAAACCTATGAAACTAGGGGAAATTAGTTATGAACCAAACTCGAATGAGTCTAGTTTCACTTCTTTCTCTTATGAACAATTAGTTTAACTAATTTTTTAATGCCCTGATTATTATACTTATTTACTTAACTTTATGGTTATGCTTGGTTTAATTCTTTCCCTCTTTATCTTTTTTGTTATGCCTAACTTTTTTGATTGATTACAATAAGGGGGAGTAGAGTATTTGATTTCTTGATTTTTTTTATCTTCATTGATTCTTATTACTTTTTGCTTTTGTGCTTGTTAAACTTGTTGATCTGAACTTTTTACCAGCCTTATATACATTGTTTTAGTTCTACCTTGCCTTGCCTTCTCTTTTGTTATAGATTTTTGTTCTTGATCGAATTTTGTCCTTAGTTTCTTATTTTTTAATTAAAGAAAAATCCTCGACATGCTGCAATAATTTCACTTTTTATTCAATACTCTGAACTACAATTTATATCATGATAAAATTAGCTTGATATATTTTTGTTCGATCTTTGATTTCTTTATCGTATGACTTTGATCCAGAATCATTGATAAATTTAGGGGGAGAAATTTTTGCTCAAACTTAGGGGGAGCCTTTCTTTTGCTTCAAATTTTATTTTTCAAATCATGCATAACATTGTGCATATCATCTTATCATCTCATCATTGGAACATTTTATTTATGTGGAATTAAATATTTATAAAGTTTTATCATCATCAAAAAAGGGGGAGATTGTTACCTAAAGGTTACAACCTTCATTAATTTTTTAATGATAGCAATATTTGATAAAATGGGTACTAATAGTTTTGTGCAAATGATGTATGCAAAGGATCATCAAAGAAAAAAGATCAAATACAAAGTTAAGTGGATCAAGCCCAAAAGTTGTAAAGATTCAAGGCATGAAGCCCAAGAAGACTCTCAAAGCCCATATAGAGAATGGTAGGATATTTTGGTATTTTAGAATTTTTGTTAAGAGTAAAAGAGAGAAATAATCTTAGTCTTGGAAGCCAAAATTTTCTATTTACACTAAATAGACAAAAATCTTTTTGTGAAAAAATTGAAGTTTTTATTTTATCAAATCATATACAAAATCTCAAGAGATTTTAAAAATAGGAAGAAAGTGTTTTAAAAAGTCAAAGGCTGTTTTGAAAAAGATTTTTCATGTGACAGATTTGAAAATTTTATGATAAGCTAATTCAGAAAGGTTGACTTAAAAATTGTGCTGATTTTTTGCAAAGACGATATTTATTTGCATTTTTTCATATGTTTTGAATTTAGAATATTTCTTGAATAGGTTGGTATTTAGGGCAACTCTTTTTGCATATATAAACATTGTTTACCAATCATTCAAGTATGTGTATGTAGAGAATGTTTCATTGGCTGGTTTATTTTTTCTCTAATATCCATAGGTTTGGTTGTAATTTTTTAGAGAGAGACACATCATCTTTAAATTCGTTGAGCAATAGATGCTTAATTTTTGGAGCTTATCAAAACCAGGGTCGTATACAGTTTTTTGAATCTGTTGGAAAAACCAGTAAGGACGTTAGTTGCTGGAGCTACTGAAAACCATTTTCGGGTAACAGCTTAGGTTGGGTAGATCTAAGGTTGTATTTGACTTGTCTCTTGCTTGTGAAAAGGGATTTTGAGATATTGAAAAATCTTAAGGAGGGTTCCTTAAGGAATGGATGTAGGCAAGGGGTGCCAAACCACTATAAAATTGCTTATGTTGATCTCTATTCTTTCTTCTTATTCTTGTTTGATTTATGTTTCAGCCCTCACTCTATTAACTTGTTTTAATTTTCTTTTGTTGATCAAAATCGATATTTTTATTATTTTTATGAGTTTGTCAACTTAACAGTTAAAATTTAAAATCAGTCTTTTAGTCTCAAAAATTAGCTTTCTGGTTAACTTCATTTTTTTGTAAAATTTATTTTTAAGCTCAATTCACCACCCTCTTCAGCAGCCTAATGGAACTAATAATTTTAACCGAACTTAAGTGAATTGAGGTTATTAAAAAAAAATCATAGTTTATTTAGAAGTCAGATACATTTAATTTTTTTATAGAAAAATTTCCTCTAGCATTCTCATTTAAATTAATTGAAAATTTATTGCTATTTGCAAATTAAACTAGAATAATTAATTTAATATATTTAGTGTCTAAAATTTTAAAACTATATGTATAAAATATATTTTGCATGTCTATTAATTTTATTATAAAATATATTTCGCACGGCCAGCAATTTTTTTAAAATAATTCTCGTAATGTTTAGAAATTTCTTTTCCAAATTCTT
>CATIWO010868750.1:0-10245 GCA_949673435.1 Macaranga tanarius | reverse complement strand
CTAGCTAGTATAACTCACCTTCCAAAAATAATTTAAAATAACAATAAAATATTTCATATTATTTTCTTTTTAAGAAAAATAATAAATTATTATTAATTTTTCTCTCCAATTATTTTTCTCTAAAAACCTTACTGTTTAAATGTAAATTGTTGTCGTCACAATTAAACCACTTCATCTCCACCATCAGGTCCCCGTTTCTATTATGATTTTAGTATGTTATTTCTCCAAAGATAGTAAAATCATTTAGCATTGATATTCGGAACAAAGAAAGATAAAGGAAACTGTCCTTTTTATTTGAAGATCGGAGCATGTAGACATGGCGATCCATGCTCAAGCTCCACATAAAACCTAGTATAAGCCCTACTCTTTACTCTCAAATATGTACCGGCGTCTTGACATGCTTACTCCCAACATTGATCCTCATGCTCAATCTCAATCGCTTTGAAGATTTTTATTGATCGGGACCTTTTTGATGAACTTAACAAGTATGGCGATATCGAGAGCTTGAATATTTGCAAAAATCTCCCTAATCGCATGGTTCGTCGTTATTTTTATTCTTTCTTTCCTGTGTATTACTACTACTACTGAGAAAATATAAATCAATATTCATTTATTAAAAATTAAAAATATATTTTGATAAATATATAATATATAAAAGTACAATAAAAAATATCAAAATGAATTCTCACTTAAATCGTAAAATTATTTGTTACTATTATTCAATCGCGTTAACAGAACTATTTTAATTTGCAATTAGACAATCTGTTCGACAATCTATATGTTTCAGTCTATATTATTGATTAGCTATAAATCGATTTTTGATTTTTAATTGAGTCTGGTGGAAGAAATATCAATAAAAATTTCATAATAGATAGAAATATAATATTCATAACAAAATAACCAACAAAATTCCATATATGCTATTAAGAATTCAATGAAAGAATATTCAAAATTTCTAACAAAAAAATAAAAATATATCACATATCTGTATTTATTGCATGTAAAAAAAATTTTAAAAAACAAAAAGAAATAGAAAAATCAATGGAAAACTACCATTGATCTAAGAGATGGATAGCAGTGGTAAGAAATTATAAAAAAAATTATAAAAAAACCTAGACAGAAAAAACAGTTTTAATTGTTTATGATACTATAAAAAAACTGATAGCAAGCTTTTTTTTTTTTTTTTTTTTGGAGAAGAAAGATTTTTTTTTTCTAAATCACTAATATTCAGAATTTTTTGAAATTTAATTAATTTGGTTCGATCCAGATACAATCAAAAGAATGATAAAATTTTCTAAGTAATTTAACGTGACTGCATACACTACAGTTTAAATTTAAAATATGACTCAAGTGAGAACAACCCTGCTAACTAATTCCTATAGTTAATGGTAAAAAATAAAACACTACTTTATTTCAAAAAAAAAGTTTTATTTGTTTAAGTACGCATAACTAATTAATTTTTCTTTTTGTCTGAATCATTGTGCCTTATGATATATAGCAATAGAACTTTTTCAGATATTTGTAATTTGTGGTCTAATTAGACAACATCTTGCTTCGGTATTGTGTTGAACACTCACAAAAGTCATGGCCTTCTGCTATGTTAGACTGTTCCCTAAAAGTACAATGGTTGGTCCCCTCAAAACTAGCAATCTCTGTTTGACTTGAAAAGAGCTACCATTTGACTCTAATTAATGCAGTTCGATCCGGATAAAACCACAAGGACAACAAAAATCTCTCAACAACTATTTAATGTGATTACATTCACCACTATTCAAATTCGAGATGTTAGATTAAGCGAGAATAGCCCCTATCAACTGATTATAACTGTTGTTGATCATAACTAATAAATTTTAATTTAAAAAAAATATGCATTTTCAAAATTAAGTTAAAGTTGTAGCGAGAATAGCTCGAGCTTAAAGCATCATCAGTTGTAGATTTTTCTGATACACAATGAACACTCTAATGTGTTGGTATGAACGTGTCTGACGAGTTCCTTCTCGGCTGAGATGTGTCATCTGCAAGATTGGATTGCCTTTCCCAGTGAGAATAACCTTACGAGAGTCTTGCTCTCGGCATATAGGGTAACGAGACTCCACCTTCGCCCACTCCATTATGCAAACGAAGCAAAAATAATGGTCACAACTATCGATTTGGCCTCTAATTCCATTCTGATCGTCACACAAACAGATTCCTCATCTCAGTGAATCTAAGTTGTCAATTTCCATCGATTGATTCTGGTTTCCATTGAATTCTTGCTTTGAATTTATAGGAATCAGGAACTAGGTTTTTCAGGCATTTATTTGGCGGAGAATCAGTTGGGATGGTGAAAGATGTATCATCACGTAGCCCGAATGTTGAAAGATGTTTGTATGTGGTCAAGGAAACAAACGGTACTCGTATGTTTCTTACGAGACCCTTAACTTTTAAACTGGAGATGTTGATGTCAAGGTGTAGATAATTTGCATGGTATTTAGGACACAGGTGGCGGAGTCTCTTGAAATGACACCGCATGATCTCTTCCTCTCTTCATCCAACTACCTCATAGTTTTGGCATTTGTGAGAGGTTGAGATCTAAGTCTTGATTGATATTATTAACAAACGTCTTTGATTGAGTCCAGGTCATCATGTTTCGCGACCTACATGTCTCTGCAGAGAAGCAGTCGGATGTCTCATCATGAGCTCAACATTGTTGCCTACTCCGGTGTCTACTTTAGTTGTCTGAATTCAACATATCATATGCTTAGTAGTAGTGTTGCTACTGCTACTCATGGATGATAGTTTCCGTAATTTTTCTCCAATGTACCTGTTTCTCCATGTGATTCTTGGATAATTCTTGTTGCTTCTTTGAGGGGTTTCCACGTTAATACCTCAACAAATTGCTTTATTAATGATAAAGCCATTGGATCGGTGCAACTCATATCCTCTGTTGATCACTATGGTGAGTTTAGATCTTTCATAATGGACGGTTGGATTTTTGCTTAGTGCGGGACCCTATGGTCAAGGATAATATCTTCCAAGCTCTAGGCACGAACAACTCCTTGCTTTCATATCGATAATATTAATTTAATTAAATTTTTTTGATGGAGGTAGTTGAGTAATTAGGCCTTCATAGCCGAAGCTTATCAATAGAGAATAAAGTTGGGAAGATTTTCCCACATATGGCGCCAATTGGTGAATTGAAACCCCCTCCGGACCTACAAACACAAAAGAAAACCTTGGATGAGCCTAGGATCTTTAATCCGTAGGTTCTCCGATGCTTGAGTCAGAGAAGAGTTTATTCAAGATTATCTGTATAAGAGAAATATGAGCTATATATAGGCATAAGGGAGAGGCATACCTAGTCCTATTCAGATTAGGACTAAACAGATACTTCTTATTCTATAATTAATCTTTCTTATTAGATTGTCTTTAGGTGCAAGAGTCCCAATTAGGACTCTTTATGGTCTTGAGCCAATTCTGGAACTATCAATAATGTTGGCTAAAAAATATCTCAATTAGTACCCTAACCTTTATAATTTGCATATGCTGAGTTGATTTAAATAATTATATAAAGAACCCTAACCTTTATTAAATTTACAAAATAAACCGTATAAAAAATATTTAATTAATTTTAATTAAAAAATTGAAAATTTACTAAAATTATTAGAATAATTTTAAAATAAATAATAAAAATAAGAGTGAGATTCAATGCTTTATTATTATTATTAAAATATTCTTAAATATTTAAACTGTTTGTACCCAAATATAATCTTGGGCTTGCAATTAAAATCCAGGCCCAAATGAAGCCCAGCATCAAGGTCCAACCCGTTTAAAATTGATTGAGGAAAGAAAATTGAGGAGCTGAAAGCTCCTGGAGTAATTAAAGAGATCAAGTAGGTAGCTAAAGGAAATTCAATGCTAGAGGAAATTCAAAGAAGCAAGTTACAGGAGCTTAGGGGAATTAAAAAGCTAAAGGGTACGTAGATACTAGAAGATGTAAGAATTGAAGACTTGGTGAGGAATTCTGTTGGCTTAACAAGAAAGAGAAGAAAAATCCAGAAGGGACTAGAGGTAACAGCAGCGGCTGTATCGTTGTTAGAGGAAATCCAAAAGACGCTCAAGTTAAAGAAATTTATTGAATGCAATCATGGTGACATTCAATGGAGTTTGCTTCTGCATGAAGATGGTGGACTATAAAAGAAAGGCAAACAAAAACACACAAATACAACAATCAATATCCAATAAATCAATATCAACAACAATCAGCAAATCAGCTTTCAAAATCCAAATTTCAGCAATTCTCTAAATAGTCATCTCTTTCAATTTATAGCATTGTACGCTTTCATATTCCAGAAAAATTTGTATTATTGCTATTCTAATGTAATTTCCTTAAGCTTATCATTCATCTTTTATTATTACCTCCAGTATTACTTTCAGCATGTTTTCATTACCTCTAGCAGAATTCCAATTTCTTTAAAGCATATTTTCATTACCTCCAACCTAATTTTATTTTCCTTAGAGTATACTTTCATTACCTCTAGCCTGTTTTTAATTTTATCAAAGCGCACTGTTATTACCTCAAGCTTATTTCCAATTACCTCAAGCACACTTTTATTACCTTTAGCAAATTATCATTACCTCCAGCAGTTAATTTATTATTTTTAATTAAACACAAACATTTACATCCCTTGGAACTCAAACAAATTGTGGTAAAGGCATTTGGGAATCCACAATTGTCTGAAGAAGTCAGTGTTTATAATTTTAGGAAATTAAACTTTCCTGGCACGCTCGAATATTTGATTGTCAAAATTTGCACCAACAATCTTTTGGCACGCTCGGTGGGACATATTCCAGCGGGATGACCAGACTCAGAAGTGGAAAAGATATCTCTGACTTTGGTGACTCTACCAACAACCCGCCAGTAAACACTACTAGTGATGACACTGAACAGCATGGCAACCTAGTGCCTTCTGAACAAACCCAATCTGTAAGCAGGGCACCTCCTGGCTCTGATGGCCAGGAAATAGAAAATATTGATGCAACTGCAACTACAATCGAGGGCTCAGATACCCAAACCATCTATGCTGATGGAATGAAAGATGTTTCAAATTCATTGGCTCTGATAAGTGCCACTCTACAGAAAATTAATGCCTCATTCATCAGAATGGATGAGAGCATGAAGCAAAACCCATCTCCAAGGGTAGTAGTGCCATCCCAAGGAGATACTAGAAATTCGTCATCTCCTAAACCTGGAGCCCAGAATCTAGTGGATGAAAAGTACATTCCCCTACACATGAGGGAAGAAGCTAGCAAAGGAATTAATCTGAATACTGCTCGAAATGGTAATAATGGTAATGGTGCTAATTCTGTTAGATTAATTCCTAATAATCAAATGTTTGGCAGGACAAACCCCAATTTGTAACCTGGGATTTATGATCTGGAGACTAATCAGCAGGGAAGAGGCTCGGGGGGCAATGTTCACCAAGGGCAAATTCCATTACCCCAAGGACAGATGACACTTCCTCCAGGCAACTTACCATTTCCTCAAGGGCCAAATGCAATACCTTAGCCTTATCTGCCACTACCTCAAGCCCAAAGAGGTGGAGGAGTTGATTTAGATGTTGTGTAGGAATTGTATGGGCTTAGACTGCGCCGAATTGGCCGTCCTGAATTTCACAAGCCATATCCTGATGCAATCGACAGAGACAACCCATATCCCAAGGGATATCAGATTTCTGAGTTTTCATTATTCTTTGGAGAAGATGGGCAGTCTACTTTGGAACACATAGCTCGGTTCACAATCTAGTGCGGTGAACTAGCTAATTATGAGAATTTTACTAATTACCATCTGAGGTTGTTTCCTAACACACTAACAGGTGCAACTTTCACATGGTATGCTACACTGCCAAGAAATTTTATTTTTAATTGGCAGAAGATGGAGCGACAGTTTCATACACAGTTCTTCCGAGCAGAGCCTAAAGTGTGTATAGCAGAACTGTCAAGGGTGACTCAAAGGGCTGGTGAAACGGCGGACCTATTTATTGCAAGGTTTAAGAAGGTGAGAAACATGTGCAAAATATTCCTCCCTGAGTCAGAGTATGTGAAAATGGCTTAGAGAGGTTTGGTTATTGAGTTACGGAAGAAGTTTCAAGGCATGGAATTTCGCGACTTTTATGAATTGGCTATGAAGGTTAGTGAGTATGAGGAGCTTTTACGAGAAAAAAATCAAAGAAGGAAGAATACTATGGGTACTTATTTCTAGGAGGTATCCAATGCTGAAGTGGCAATAGCTGATTTGGTGGTTACTGATTCCTGCGTCTGCCCACTTTTGGAAAAGAAAGCCCTAGAAGCCTGGAAGAAGCCTCAAGGAACCAATTCCCAAAATCAGTACACCTTTGAAGTTTCTAAAACAGAGCAGATCTTTGATTTTCTTCTGAAAGAAGACTTCATCAAATTACCTCCAGACCATAAGATTCCCTCCAAGGAGGAATTGAAAGGAAAAGACTACTATAAGTACAACAACTCGTTTAATCATTCTACTAATACTTGTTGGGTGTTTAGGAATATGGTACAGGATTGGATCAACAAGGGTGTCCTAAATTCCCTGAGAAAAAGGATGCAATGCTAATCGAGGAGGATCCTTTTCCCCCAATGGCTACAGTAAACTCTGTCAACGTGGACTTAAGAGCCTTACTGGATGTGAAGAAAAAGATTAAAGAAAAGCAGGAAGTGTGGGACACATTAGGCCAGCCTTCGGGTAAATTTGATTATATGGTGAAATATTCTAAGCCACCTGCTAACAATAATCATATTCCTATGAGAGAAATTGTTGCTACAGGATGGAGGAAAAGGAACGTAGAGGAAAGATAAATTTAGGGTTCGAACGGAAGGCCAATCAGAGGCAGGAGCTTTTGGAGACCACATTCACGACCAAATTCTGAAAACAAAAGATTTACCCCTTCCTTTACACCAGAGAGAAGTTACAAGCCTAGAGGAAGGAGGGAAGAAAGATGGTCACCACCAAGGTTCCAAAGGAGATAGCCCAGATTCATTCTTCCGTCCCCTGTGCAATCCAACCAGCAATGGCGTAGGGTGGAACATAAAAAGTTTCCTCAACCACTTACTCGGACACAGAAGAGAAGGCTTCAAAGGAAAAGAGCAGCTGAACGAAGGCAAAAGGAACCAGAAACCCAAGCTAGTGCAATGTCCAAATTCAGACGTAAAGCAACTGAGGATCCAACTTCTGACATGAAGATGGAGGAATCTGTTGATAGCTCAAAAGATTTGATGCTATTTGATGATGAACCAAATGTACTGGATGACATGGAGATTGACAGCTTTACTGTGGATGGTGAACCTATACCATTCGGTTATGCTACATCCTCGGTCATTCTGCCTAAAGAATTCATGATGCAACAAAGTGATACTGAGGAGGAGGTGATTGAAATTCAAAACACTTGGGGGGCAATGCCCTTGGAGGATGAGAAACTTATCAGTGGAATTATAATTCAGGCCACTAGGCCGAATTTCCCTAAAAGAATCATCATGGAGAAACCATCTGTGGAGGCAACTAGACACATCAGGCCTCTTTACATCAGAGCACATCTTGATGGCAAACCCTTCTCCAGGGTTCTTATTGACAATGGGTCGGCAGTTAACATTATGCCATCCAGGTTGTTACATTCATTGGGTAAAACAGCAGAAGAGTTAATAGTCACTGATATTGCAGTGGCTGCCTTTACAGGAGAAGTCACAAAAACAATTGGAGTTTTACCAGCTGATATCACTGTAGGAAGTAAAAAATCTCTCAATGCATTTTTTGTAGTGGACTCTACTGCAAGCTATAATTTATTACTTGGAAGAGATTGGATTCATGCTAACTGGTGTGTACCTTCCTCTCTGCACCAATTTTTGCTTTTGTAGAATGATGATGAAGTGGAAGTAGTATAGGCAGATAATAGGCCTTTCACTACCTGTTCAGATAATTTAGAGGCTAGATTCTATGATGTAGACTTTGGGCCTATCAAGTTCACTGGAGGGAAATCCAAGTCTGGGTCACAGCATACTCCTGTTCTAAAAGAAGACATGGAGGAAGTGCTTCAGCAACAGTCTAATCTACTGTACAAGTCTATCGTGCCTTACAGGCTGATGAGACTTCCTCTTATTGAAGAAATCATTAATGAATAGTTACACCAAAGAAGAACAGGCAGTGGATGCAGCTGCCATAAAGAAGGTGTACGTGCAACAGATGTTTGATAAGATAGCTAAAGAAAGCATGGAAGTAGATGGGACAGAAATTCTTGGTGAAGAGGAACTAGATAAGGGCATTGATGAGTTGAAGATGGAAGATGTGCAAGAGGCGCTAGTTCGCCTTAAGGATTACAAACATGAAGTTCAGGATCCATTGGAAGAAGTAAATCTTGGCACTGATCAGGAGCCAAGGATTACCTACATCAGTTCTTTGTTGAAACCTAAGTTGAAGAAGGAAATAATAGAGTTACTGCAGAGCTTCAAAGACTATTTTGTATGGGATTATACAGAGATGCCAGGATTAAGCAGGGAGGTAGTTGAACACCGCCTTCCAATTAAACCTGAATTTCACCCATTCCAGCAGCCTCCTAGAAGAATGTCTAAGGAGGTAGAGCTGAAGGTGAAAGATGAAATTCAAAAGCTTCTTAAGGCTGGCTTCATAAGGCCAACCAGGTATGCTGAGTGGATATCCAATATTGTGCCGGTTATGAAAAAGAATGGTAAATTGCGAGTTTATGTTGATTTTAGAGACCTGAATTTAGCTACCCCTAAGGATGTGTATGTTATGCCTGTAGCTGACATGTTAATTAATGCTGCTGCCAGAAATGAATTGTTGTCATTCATGGATGGATTTTCAGGTTATAATCAAATTTTCATAGCCAAAGGATATCTCCAAGGCTGCCTTTAGGTGTCCTGGTGCTATTAGGACGTTTGAATGGATGGTCATACCATTTGGGTTGAAGAATGCAGGTGCTACCTACCAAAGGGCCATGAATGTAATTTTTCATGATATGATTGGCCATTACATGGAGATTTATATAGATGACATAGTGGTAAAATCTAAAAAGGCCACTGATCATATTTCGCATTTGAGGAAAAGCTTTGAGAGAATGAGAGTTTATCAACTGAAGCTTAATCCCCTTAAATGTGCATTTGGTGTGCAGGCTGGAAATTTTCTAGGATTTTTAGTGCATCAGAGAGGTGTGGAGATAAATAAAAATATGGCAAGGGCTGTGCTTGAAGCCAGGCCGCCTCAATCCAAGCAAGAGCTACAGAGGTTCCTAAGACAAGTGAATTACCTTCGCAGGTTTATTTCTAATCTTGCTGGAAAGACTAAGAAATTTTCTGATTTGTTAAAATTGAGACAGATAGCTGATTTTAAATGGGAAGAAAAACACCAAGTTGCTTTTGATAAAATTAAGCAATATCTTTCTCAACCCCCTATGTTAGTTCCTCCAAAGGAGGAAATTCCTTTGAGACTTTATATATCTGCCGCAAATGAATCTATTGGATGTTTGTTAGCCCAAAATGATTTAGTAGGTCATGAATAGGCAATTTATTATTTAAGTAGGATTTTATCTCCTACAGAGGTGAAGTATACATATGTTGAGAAATTATGTTTAGCATTGTACTTTGCATGCACTAAACTGAGACACTACTTGCTGAAACACAGGGTTTATGTAATTTTTCAAACTGATCTTATGAAATATATGTTGAATAGGCATGTGCTATCTGGAAAGATTGGCAAGTGGTTGCTAGGCCTAATTGAGTTCAATTTGGTATATTTTCCCCAAAAGTCAGTAAAAGGTCAAGCTTTGGCAGACTTCCTAGCTGATCACCCTACTCTTGACATTGTTGATGAAAAAGAGATTGAAATTCCAGTATGTAGGGTAGAGATCCAGCCATGGATTATTAAATTCAATGGCTCATCTACAGAAAAGTCAGCTGGGGCAGGAGTGGTCATTACATCACCTGAAGGAACCAAAACAGCTCTCAGTTTTAATTTAGACTTTGAATGTACTAACAATCAAGCTGAATATGAGGCTTTGATTATAGGCCTTCAAATTCTACAAGATCTTGGTGCAAAAGAAATCCTGGTAATTGGTGATTCTCAGCTTGTTCTTAAACAGTTGATGGGAGAGTATAAGTGTACCAGTATTTCTTTAACTCCTTATTATACATCAGCCATTCAGTTGGTTGAGTCCTTTGATAATGTGTCTTTTATGCATGTGCCTA
>CATIWO010868596.1:0-19450 GCA_949673435.1 Macaranga tanarius | reverse complement strand
GTGATGTCTCCATAGAATTTTGTTGCTGCAAAAACAAATGATAATAATAATTAAGATGATTTGATCTTATTAAGTAAGGAGCAAACAATTCCCAAAATTAATATTTACTATCAACTCACCTTAAATTGATCGACCGAATTATCTTTTATCATTAATTTTATGAATTCATCAAAGCTTGGCTGCAAAATAATGGAGAAAAAGACCATGTTAGAAAACTTTATATATAATAAAAAATATGGAATATTAAAATGTTATATTTGATAACAGTGTAATTGAATTTGGAATGAGATAAATAATTAATTTATTTCTATTTTTTTCCCTTAAGAATCGATTCTAATTCACATATTCTTCAAAAGCGAACAGAAATCTGTATTCAAAACTCATTTTTGATATGTATTTAGGAATCAAACAACAATAAAGTTTTCGCCTTTTTTTTCAAGTGAGCATTGAAGGAGAGAGACCCTGATAAAGCTTCAAATGTGCAGGAGAATAAAACTATGCTATACGGTGTCGTTTTGAGAGCAGCCTATAAAGGCTTTTCTTTTGAGCAAAAAAATTTTGGTGAGAATTTTTTTTTTTTTTTTTATAATTGATATACAATTTTTTTATAGGCCAAAAGGTCCAAATTGGACCCTCAACTTTGGTCCAAATTCTGAATTGGACCTTCATATTTTTTTTGTTCCCATTTGGAACTTTATATAATAAATTTATCTCAATTTGGACCTTCCACAAACGGAAGTCCAAAAAGACGTTATGCTAAAATTGACCAGGACAATGTGGGGCTCACCATTCACGTCTGACTCGTTTGAACCAACAAGCGAGCTCACCAACATCACAAATTGCCCATCCTTCGTTGCCTTCGCTCGCATACGTTAAGAAAAGCCCCATGTTGCCTTCGCTTGGCTGAAGTTCTCCTTACCATTGTTGTCTCCTTTTCCTGCCTACACAACCCTGATGCCACTGCTTCAGCTTGCCTCTCACTTGTGCCTTCGACTAAAACCGTCGCCGTTGTCAAAGCCGAAGGCACCAGTCTCATCATAACTTCATATTGCTGCTCATTAACAAGCTATTCCCAGCTCCGACGAAACTAATAACTGAGAGGCTTCCCACACTAGTGCTACAGATCATCATCACCTCCCTCATCGGTCTGCTACTGATATTGGTGGAGCAGCTGATAATGCAAAATTTATAATTTTACTAAGCTACTGTGTAAGTAAGAAAAATTTCTGCTTTCTTAATTGATAATTAAGCTGTGAAGTGGAATTGTTGAATTATTTTCCAATTGGTGAAGCTTTGTTTTGATTTGGAGTAGAATTCTGTTTGTTTTTAGCATCTAATTAGCCTTAAGTTTTGATATTTACAACAATTTTATTTTATGCTTGATTTATAATAAATGTATACGTCTACGCCACCCAAATTGTTACAACGTTTGAGATTATTTCATCAGTTACTTGATTTTTATTATTTTTTTTAAGTGTTAGGACTTTGCTCTGTTGTAATTTCTTCATCTCTTGTAGATACTAAGAGTTTGGGGACTCGACTGCTATGGGTCGTGGGAGAGATAACGGTGATGACGAGGACTAGTAGTCTAGGCTCTCAAATCGACACCGTATAGCATAGTTTTGTTCTCCTGCACATTTGAAGCTTTATCAGGGTCTCTCTCCTTCAATACTCACTTGAAAAAAAAGGCGAAAACTTTATTGCTGTCTGATTCCTAAATACATATCAAAAATGAGTTTTGAATACAGATTTCTGTTCGCTTTTGAATGATATGTGAATTAGAATCGATTCTTAAGGGAAAAAAATGGAAGAAATTGTGGATCAAAAGGAGGAGGAGAAGAAGAAGAAAAGAATGGTTTTTGTAACAGTAGGAACAACGTTGTTCGATGCTCTTGTAAAAGCAGTGGATACAAAGGAAGTTAAGCAGCAATTGTTTAAAAAAGGGTACACCCATCTTCTCATCCAAATGGGTCGTGGATCCTATACTCCTACTAAGGTATCTTCTTCTTTTTTTTCCTCTGAATTGTCATTTTTTTAACATGGGTTTCAGGTTTTTAATCCAAATATGAGCTTTTTGTTTAAATTTGATTGTTGGGTATTATTAATTCTGCTTTTATTTGATTGAATTTTATATGGGTTTTTAAGGTTAAGCATAAAGTTTGAGCCTTTTTCTTCTGTTCTGTTATATGAAATGGGAGCTTTTCTTCTGCTTAGTTATTCATGTTCTGTTGCTGGAATTTTTAATTTTTTATAGATTGGTAAGGTTAAGCATTAAGTTGAAGCTGTTTTCTCTTATTATGCTATTTGATGTTAAAATGCTTGAAGTTTGTTTTGAGATTGTAGCTGCAATTTGTGGTTGGAGAGGAATATATATATATATATATGCATGTATGTATGTATCTAAGTCATTTATTGTGTGATTTGATGTTGATGTTCGGGTCTTTCTGGATTTAATTTATTAGGAATTGAAAATGCTAAATAGGAGAGACAATGTGGAATTGGGGCAGGTGTTAAGGCATTTTTATGGTTCATACCAGGCTTCTATAATCTGTGTTTGCATGCTTGATCAGTTTTAATGCATTTACTATAATTTAAAACTGGATGATGGTCTAGGTAAGGATAAATATTTCACCTTGAAGTTATATGAGTTTTTATGTGATGGTTTTAGAGTTTTATTATTGGCAAGGATTCTCTCTTATGTACATGTGGAAGTTAATCCAGCAAATAGAATGAATGTACATGGTTATTAGGTTAAATAAACTTATGGCGCCTGCCAAAATGGTAATTTCACTTGAGATTTGAGAATTACTAGAATTGTTTCTGATGTTTAGTCAATTTTGACATGAAAATTCGTTCAGTGGTCTTGGAGAGAACTTGAAGACTCACCCATATGGAGTAACAAATTTTCATACTGAAATCTGAAAAAAAAAATGAGAATGTTCTTAAAGTCTTACTAACATTCTTTTCATATTAATCTGAACAGGTAGTTTAGGATTAGGATAAGGTTCAGATTTACATTTTTCTTTACAATATTGTTGCATAAACAAACTTGATTCTCAAAAAAAGTGAGTTGTTTGCAACGTCCTCAACTGAAATCCTGATTGTTCAAAATGTACAGATGTTGGAGAAACTGCTTTCTTCTTTAGACCTATGGAGTTTTCAGATTTATATGTCTATCATGTTTGTTATAAATTATTTGTGAATGCAGTCTAAAGGAGAAAATGGTTCTGTGGCTGTTGATTACTTCACTTTTTCATCAAGTATTGCAGACCATCTAAGATCAGCATCTCTTGTCATCAGTCATGCTGGTAAGCTCCTGTGTTTTTTTCCCTTTGATATTAATGGATGTTAGAGTCTCTGGTATTAATAATTCAATGCTGCTATAATTTTCATGCATTCTCTTTGGGTTTTAATCTACTGCATTAGATTGTGAGAAAAATGATTTCTAGCATGATAGCAAATTGTCTGGACATGGCTATCTCCCCCACTCCTTTTTTTATTTTTTTTTGGGTAATAGCTAAAATGATAAAGGGGCGGTAGGGTTAGACTAGGTCTGCAGTTCAGTCTTCTCAACCTCAATCAAAATTTCCCACACAATGTAAAGAGTTAGTTTTGAATGTCAGAACAATGTGTTATGCTTATTATAATTTTATTCGCCGAATACCCTAGGAATTGAAAGTAAATGGTAGATCTCCGACGCTGTGGACTATGGACATAACTAAGAAATTTCTCGAGTTGGTTTCTGACTTTCACTCGGCACTTTCCTATTTGACTTTTATCTGGCATGGCATCTCTGTAGTTTTTGTGGTTGTTATGGTAATCTTTAAAGATTTTTGATTTATCACATGAAAGGGGAAAATTAAGCTAGATAAATTGCTACGAGCTAAAGAATTCTAGTAATAATGGTTCACCCCATTAATTTGGATATCAGGATAGGGATAATGCTTTAACTGATTCTGATGATTGTGCAGGTTCAGGGAGTATATTTGAGACTTTGCGGCTTCGTAAACCCCTAATTGTAGTGGTGAATGAAGATTTGATGGATAATCATCAAAGTGAACTTGCAGAAGAACTAGCAGAGAGGAAGCATTTATATTGTGCTCGTCCTCAAACACTTCATCACGTAATAGCAGATATGGATTTGGAGTCTCTTCTTCCTTACCCTGCAGGAGATGCAAAGCCTGTTGTGAAGCTCATAAATAGGTTTCTAGGTTTCCCAGATGATTGATGAATCTGTAGAGTTTTGTAACTTGACCACACTACTGTGTTGCCGTTCACCAAGGGGCATAATGCATTGTTGTGGGGACATGTTTGGCCGTTCAATAGAAGTTGTAGTTGATTTTTTTTTTTCGTTGGATCTCTCACATTTTCTGTTCAGACTTAAAATACAAATATTTTATAATATAACATATAGTTAAAACTCTGGGATACCCCTAATGAATGGAAATCAGAACGTTTTGAGATTTTTTTGGCAAATTGAATATATTAGACCCAATCTTCTATGGTTCAAAGTTTACCGATGTGTATGGCAACCAGTTGATAATTTGGTCGATGTTATAAATTGATAAAGCTCAGATATAAAAAAGGGTAGTAACTCTGATTGCTTAGGTAGGCAAGTATAGCATGATACTAGATGGTGATGATAGAGGGCTTTCAACATATGAAAATAACGGTATCTTTCATCATTAATTTTACTCTTGGTCCCTACTTGAACTGAATTTTTATTCAAACCGAGACGGCAGCAACGTGGACTCAATTGCGATTGAGTGCAATGGCACGACCCTTGTGACATCCAGATGGCAATTTGTCCGGCTCAATATTTTTCTCTGTGTCACAAGGATTGGAGGGTCCTTCACTCATTTGTGGGGAAGTGACGAAATGAAAGAGAAGAGACAAAATCCCAGCCCAGGCAGAGAGTGATATTTTTCTCCTAGTGCAGGGGATAGGGATCATGTCTCTTGCTGTGTCCTACTCAGTGGTTAAAAAGGAGAAGACGCAAGAGAAAATTTTGTTTGGTAACAATCAATAGGTAAAGCTATGGATGTGGGGATTGTTCTTGTTACATTGCAATATTGTTTACCAATCTTGGGTATAGTATAGATTTTTTTTTTTTTGAATAGTGTTGCTTGTTAGTACTTTATAGGATCACGAATGTTAGTTATCGATGTTAGCAATGTGAGACACTATAAATGAGTCCTAATCAAGGTAAATTAAGGATAAATCTTTAAGTCCTGTTATAGATTGAACCTGAAATTGTAATGCCGTAGAATTTCCATCTAAACTATAAAATGTAGGCCTCAGTGAATATTAGTACAGATGATCAATAGAAAAAGTAAAAGACATGTATTATATCAATAGAAAAAGATCTCTCCTAAAGAACTTTATAACTAATCTATTAACCAACTATGATAACAAGTCATTTTCCATTTCCACAAAGTCCACAAACCATAAATATCAATTGGGATGGCAAAAAAAGTCTTCAACACTAGAAAATACAGAGTGATTATTATTATTATTATTACCTAATGATATGGATGAAATGTTACAAATTTTTGTGATACAAAGATAGAGACTACTCCTAACTAAATACACAAGAAGAGACGACTGAAGTGCACAACGATACCTTCATTATTCAAGAGAGAGAAAGTGTGTAGAATTTGTGTCCATACTTACAAGTAATGTGACCTCCTAGGAAAGGAAGCTCCTCCCAACTATACAATACCTCCACACCTATCTTTCCGTTGCCTATCTCGTTTTGTTGCTGTCTCTATACCTACTCACTTTTCTTCTTCGTTCTTGCTGTTTGTGCTCATGGAAACTGGCACCAATTATGCTGCTACCGCAGCACCACTTGGCACCCACATCCTTAAACACAATCATTCTCATCCTCATCAATCTCCTAGCTACCACCATAGCAGCACTCTTTCCTCAACTTCCATTCTCATAATTATCTTCTCTGCTATAGCTGTTATAGTGGTTATTGCCATCTTTGTGCTTATAGTGATGCTCAGAAGACTCAAATCTGCTAAAAATATAAGCAGTTTCAAAGACAGTGGCAGCATCAACAACAGCTGTAGGTTTGTTGCTCATACCACTATAAGCTTCACTTCTAGCCCAGGTAATTACTACCTATTTTCACCTTTCATATGTTTGTTCACATTTCAAATTAGATTGCTTGAACTCAATGTTCATGTTGAGCCAATTAATTGAGCTTGTTTTGTATGTGTTCTTTGATTTAATATAGAAAACCTTAACCGTGTAAGAATCGTTTTGCTTAGTTTCTATTTCAAAAATGCTAGCCAATCTTGATCTTGTTATGGCAGATGTGAAAGGAGGGTGTCTATATGGAAGCAACATGAGCAGCAATAAGCCTCCAAGAAAACACAAAGGAGTCCAAGTTTTCACATACAAGGAGCTTGAAGCAGCCACAGAAAGATTCAATGAAGCAAATGTGATAGGCGGTGGGGGCTATGGAGTTGTGTATAGAGGTATCCTTGCAGATGGTACAGTGGCTGCCATTAAGATGTTCCGTAGAGAAGGAAAGCAAGGTGAACGTGCCTTTAGGATAGAGGCAAGTGACTTCATTTATTGTCTTTTGTTTCCATTAGCCCTGCTCCTTTTGGTTTCTTTTTTTGTTTTATCTAACATCTATCAGTACTTTGTGGTCTCTAATATAATATGCACAATTTAGTTAATCTAGAAACCTTAGTTTAAGGTTTTAAAAGGGCTTAAAGTCAACAATTTAGGTGCTCAAAAATGACAGTAAAGATTGAATTTTTTGAATGTTGAACTTATCAAGATTAAGTTAATGTTTTTTAATTGAATGCTATTCAATCCTGCACATGGGTATTAGTTATTTCTCAATATTTTTCAGGTAGACCTGCTAAGCAGGTTGCACTCACCTTATTTGGTGGAGCTACTTGGCTATTGTGCTGACCAGCACCATAGACTCCTGATCTTTGAGTTCATGCCTAATGGTACCCTTCAGAATCATCTTCATCACAAGCAATATCAGCAACCATTGGACTGGGGGACCCGGTTGCGCATAGCCCTTGACTGTGCTAGAGCTTTGGAGTTCCTCCACGAACATACAACCCCATCAGTTATCCACCGTGACTTTAAGTGCAGCAACATCTTGCTTGACCAAAATTTCCGTGCCAAGGTCTCGGACTTTGAATTTGCAAAGATTGGTTCGGACAAGATCAATGGTCAGACTCTGACACGTGTGGTTGGGACCACTGGTTATCTTGCTCCAGAGTGAGTGCTCCATTGCCTTCATGGATTTTCTTTTAAACTAACATATCAAATATAGCATTGCAATGTCAATTGTCACACGAGATTGCACATGGGCAGGGTAAGGTTCTCAGTAGGCAGCATGTCATTTTCTCCACTTAAGTGTCTGTCTCTGAGGAATCCTAGCTAAACAGCATTTTCATTATAGTTAGCCACTGGCTTAAAATGTCAGTTTACAAGTTTCTTTCAGTTTATATGCATCAACTGAGTTATCTTATGAGATTATATTATGTTATTGTCATGAAACTTAGATATGCTTCGACCGGTAAGCTTACGACAAAATCAGACGCATACAGCTATGGTGTAGTGCTGCTACAGCTGTTAACTGGCCGGACACCTGTGGATACTAAACGACCCCCTGGTGAACATGTCCTTGTCTCCTGGGTTAGTTTAACTCAACTCATCACTTCCTCTCTGAAAAATGAACTAACTAGAAAATGATACCGACAACTTTTGCATCTTATATAATTCAGAACCTTCAGTTCCTGTTATCAGTTATAATCCTTTTACAGGCTCTTCCAAGGCTAACTAATAGAGAAAAGGTTGTGGAAATGGTTGATCCAGTTCTGGGGGGTAACTACCCGAAGAAAGCATTGATTCAGGTTTGTTTCCTCAGTTTTGCATTATTTACAATCAGCAATTTTTAAGTCAAGTTGAAATGTTTCTGAAAAATATGGCTTTCAATGCAAATAGGTCGCAGCAATTGCAGCCATGTGTGTTCAACCAGAAGCAGATTACAGGCCGTTAATGATAGATGTGGTTCAGTCGCTTGTACCTCTGGTGAAGAACCACTCTTCAGTATCTTCTTCAGCTTCCTCAAGATTTCAGAATCATACAGCCAATCCCAGGTCTCAGGGATAGTTCAAGAAAATTGTAAAAAAAATTGTACAACTCTGTGCTGGTTAAACTCTACATTGTAAGATTGAAGAATAAACATAGGAGGGGTTTTGAAGCATAACGTGAACCACCATGCTATATTTTCCTTTGGGCAAAGGTGCATTTACCCCCCTAATGCTTATACCGAGGAGCACATATAACCCTTACGTTTTTTTTAAAACCATTTAGCACAAAATTAAGTTTTAGTTGTGATTTTGGCCCCTCAATTAACGGCAAATAACTTGAAGACTAACACCTTCTTCAACTTCCTCAACAGCCCCAAAGCTCATCTCGCCGTTCCCATTTTCTTCGATTCAAGAAAATTAAATTTCAATTTGATTCATGATCGTTGAAATTTGATTAAAACCGATAGTTTTTAAATTGATTAATCACCGGCCAATTTATGCCACCATGTTTTCCGATGACATGATAACCACCGGAATTTCTCTGAAAGTAGATAATTCTTTGATTTTCTTGAGCAACTCATAACTGGTCATCCCTGGCATGCAGTAATCTGTAATAATAACATCTACTTTCAAGTCTTGAACTGCTGTTGCTGAGCTTCTCTTCATCTAAATTATAATCCTAAGAATTGAAGAGCTCTTCTTCCACTATCCACCAGTCATTGCAACCAAAAAAACACAAAACAATTCCCAATTAATTCAGATTCCACAGTCCAACAAATTAAACATCAGATTTAATCCATGGAAATGAAAGCAAACCTTTGCGAGATGTAATTTTGAGTAAATGTTAGATGCATTTACGATCGGGTAGCCTATCATCGACAACTAAAATATGTACTTCTTGGACAATTTCAGGTGAAGATGGATCAAACCCATCAATGCATCTACGTTTTATATGTGCGAATAAAGATAAATTCTATGAGAATCAACAAGGAAGCTGACGTAGCAGAAGCCTCAAATAATTAGATAAATTATTGAATTCCGTTGATTCACAATGAATGCCGGAAGACAACCTTCTATTACCTGTTGATTCAGTTGAATACTAGGAAAATAGGCATCAAAATTGATGATTCATAGAATACCGAAATTGGGGAAAAATTGGATTTATTTCATTTAACATCAAAAATTTTCTATTCTCCAAGAACATCCCAAATAAATAGTGCTAACAAAAACCCTAAAGAAAACATTAACAAAAGCCCAATAAAAAGTCCAAAATAAAAACAAAAAAACAAACACAAAACTTCAAAACCCAAAACAGAAGCCTAAACAATAGAAATTGGGCCTAAAACTAGAGCCGGTTACGGGTAAATCCGGTAATAAATATAGATCTCTGAATCATCTTCAGTTTGATATATTATGGGCTCCATAACTCCACCTATACCAAAAGTTATGACTCTTAGAAGCGACGTTGCGCATCAAAACGCTTCAAAAACGTCAAGGCCATCTGATCCGCATTAGAAGCTTAAACCTATAGCTTATACACCGACACAAATGCAAGGTCCTAGTTGGAGGTTTTAAGATTTACTAACCATATATTAGAGATGATTCCATGCAAGAAGATGAAGATGATGAAAAAGACAACACTCATGAAAAAGAAAAGGAAACAGAATGAGAGAGAGAGAGGATATTGCAGAACAAAAATTTCAAAAAAGAAAAACACACACTAACATAGTGCTTACAGAGATGATGAATTGATGAGGATAGGTGTGGGTTTTTTGTGGAATCCATTTCTCTTGCCACATCAACTTGCATAAACGGTGGTTAGTGTTCAAGTTATTTGCCGGGTGGTTAGGTGTTCAAGTTATTTGCCGTTAACTGAGGGGCCAAAATCACAGTTAAAACTTAATTTTGTGTTTAAATGGTCTAAAAAAACATAAGGGGCATATGTGCTCCTCAGTATAAACATTAGGGGTGGAAATGCACCTTTTCCTTTTCCTTTTTGTCCCTACTTGGCCATGGCTATATTGACAATACTGGGTGGAAATGCACCTTTTCCTTTTCCTTTTTGTCCCTACTTGGCCATGGCTATATTGACAATACTGCTTGAAATAAGGGTTAAAATGAAGTTTCGTAAATGAAGACAGATACCAACTTGTACATTGTTCTCTTTTATTCACTTGAAATCATTAGCTTTTCACCCCTGTAGTAGCGCAGTGCAGCCGATCACTAACCTACATACAAAAGATGCATGTGTTCTAGAGCTTGTGCTGTTCCACATTGCAAACAAACAAAATTTAGGCAAGATTTATAAGGACTTGCCTTGTCCTAGATTTATCAATGATTCACCACATCTTTTTGGTTAATGAAATTGCATTACAGTGACCTGAAAGAAAAAACTACTACACATGATCAGAACTTGAATAATTAGAAACTATGTTTCTAATCAGTCAACCTATGTACAAAATAAAATTACATTTTTTCCTGATGAAGTAAACTTAACTTTCTCATGACAACTGGTTGTAGAAGAAATCTAGTGTACCATGGCTATGACCATCTTCCCAATGAAAATGAATACCTGAGACATTGTCCTACAACTTATGTTAGATATTGGAAAAAAAGTTCAACTCCCACTCTCTTTATTAGAGTTTCTATTATCAGTTCCTGATTCCACGGCAAGGCTTGTCCCTCCTGCATCTTCTCCCTGGGATTTATTCGTTTTTTTGCCAACTTTATCAGCGTATTTTGAAAATGCAGCAGATAGAGCTGATTTGACTGTTACTTCACGTTCTTTCTTCCTACGCTTGTTCTTGTCTTCTTCTCCTTTCCCCACTTCTGTAACTTCACTCGCTAAGCAAGGTTCAGTGTCTTTCTGAGATGCTTCTGGAATAACAGGTTGGCCGGAAACAACCCTCTTGAATGGTTCATGAAATGTATCATACAAGCGTTTCACCTGAGAAACCAAACTTATAAATGCACATAATACAACTGAAACCATAAAAAATTTAATTACTGCCAAATGCTAGTCTTGCTGACTATGAACTTAAGGGCACCACCGCACCAGCATATAACAAAATACAAGAAATTATCAAGCACCTTGCGTTCTCCTATGCCAGGGCAACGAGCTAGATCTTCCATTGAAGCATCCATGATATTAGAAAGAGACTGCAAAAAGGTAGCAATCAGTTCCTGAAGAACAACACCAGAAAACATGTAAAAATTACATAATTTCTGGGTACATACAGAGGACATACCCCAAAGGTAGAACCAAGGGTGACTACATCAGTCTTGTTAACATGTCGAACAGTTGTGAGAGCGTGGGTTAGCTAAATCAAAAGAAACAAGGTTTCAGTTTAATCAGTTGTAACAGACATATTTAGGAAGTTCATCAAGTTGCTGTGAATTCAGGCTGGACTACATCAACAAGATTGATACCAGAAACCTCAAACAAGTATATACCCGTGATAAGTAATCTGTATCCATATATCCCTGGATAAGGTCTGCAGGCTTGTTTTCATACATTTTTATAGTCTCCAAGTAACGACCACATTCCTCCAAGCTATAAACAAAAAGTCCTTGTCAATAATAATGATTTTAAAGCTGTTTGATATTTATATAACAGAATCATTGGCAACATTGATCCAACTCTCTATGATTGACAGGTCCAAAATGCAAAGAAAGCATTTAATGGATGTTGAACAACAAACCAAACAAAAATATATTACAGAGTGCAGCACACCTCCAAGCACATAATAGAGTACAATCATGAAGCAAAGCCGTTTTAGTGACTTCCAGTAAAGGCTTGACGACATCCTCCTGAAAACAATGAGAATAATGAACAATGTATCTCAATTCAGAAAGATAATAAATCAAATATTTGTCCAGAAGGCACATTAAAAGAAAGACTTACAACATCAACGTGACACAAAACAACACGAAGCTTGTAGTTCTTTTGCAGCTCCCTAATTCGATAATATAGATAGTCAGGATGCAGTAGATGATACCGAAGGCTGCATCAAATATTCAATTTATAAAAATTAGCATAATGTAGGCATAATTGAGCAAAACAAGCAGTGCACCGCACTATCAGATATAATCTATGATCACATGAGTTGGCTTGTGTTCAAGACAAAAAGTATATCTTCCTTGTGTATATAGCTTAATTCAATACTCTCAACAGAAAAATTATACAACATTATCAAAGAAGGAATGAAGCTAAAACCTTAGATAGAGAGCACAAGAGTTCTGGCCAAGCAAGAAATCACACGCAACATCAGCAAAAGCCCACCTTACATTTCTTATGTGTTTAAGTAATGGGTTTCCCTTCTGCAAAAAGGAACAATCTTTCTATTAAAAAACGAAAAAAGATTGCAACTTTTCAATATATTTACGTTTAACTTACCTGCCTGTGGCTAACTAGTATTGAATTACGGCTCTGACCAGCAACAGCAACCGATTGAGAAGGTAAAGGCACACTGTAGTCACCAATTTTCAATAAAATTAAACAAACAAAAAGTACCCAGAAGAGAAAATTGAGATTAAAGATTGTACCTTTGTGTGTTTGAGGCTGAAGTTGAGTTTGCATTATCGGAAACGGCGCCGGATTGAGGAGGAGGAGGAGGAGGAGGAGTGTAAAATTCAGAGTTCTTAATGAAAGAGAAAGCTTGAGAGAAAGATTGAGATGAGTTAAATAAAGATTGGGATTTTGGGTTTTGTGAGCTTTCAATTACTTCTTGGTATGATGGTATCTGTATTATAACTTTTTTGGCATTTGATTTTCTGTTATTTTCTTCTTCTTCCTCTCTCTCCATTGTTTTTTTTTCCTTTGGTGCTTTAGATTGTGGAAGAAGAATAATCACTTTGTATTTGTACTTTTGGGCCTTAAGCTTGGAACCCTAGGCCCACTATTTTAGGGTTTTGTCTTTTTTTTTTTTAACCTATAAAGTGAATAAGAAGAGAGAATTTTTTTTAACCAATAGGACTATTTTTTTTAACTGGTGTAAGTTGTTTGGTTTCCTATCACAAGGGAGAATTAGGAGATGAAAATTTGAATTTTGGTCTTCATATTTAATGTTTATATTTTTTACCATTTGAACTACCAATAAAACTAATTATCAAAAAGCTTTTCCATAACGTATTGAGTTTGAATTATAATTATTAAAAAAATTATTAATTTTATGATTATATCCGAACTATATTTATTAGTATCCAAATAGAATTGAATTAGACTAAATATTGGATAGTGATAATTTAAAAAAATTATATTTAATATTTTTATATTTATTAATCACATAAATTTTAATTATTTTAAAGTTAAGATTGAATGAATTTTTAAATAAAACAATTTCAATATTTATACTTTTATATGTAAATTTTGAATTTAAAGTGTTATTGAAAAAGTCTTAAAATTCTCCACACTTGCTTTGCTTTTCTTGAATTTGTAAAATGTAGTTTGATATTTAACATTTTGGAATATAGCAACTAAATAAGGCCAAGAAACAATAGTGTTGAAAAGTAGCAAAAGTGAGAGCAATCAATCTAATTTTAATGTTTTAATAATACTCCAATGAAATTTCGGTCAAAGAAGGATGGTGGAACGCAACCTAACTTGTAGAAAGCTCTACTTGCACGCCAAGTGCCAAGTGCCAAGGGCCAACCTTGTCTATATATGCATGAAAATGAAAGGAGATAATAGTAATGATAATAATTTCAAAAGGTTAAAAATTTATAGTTGCCCTCTAAGGTGACTTTTTTTTTGTTTTTTTGGGGTTCTTTTTTTATATAAAATTTGACATAAAGTGTGCAGATTCTACTAACAACTTGCAAACTCTATCCACAACACACATAATTGTATCGATCCCCCCAGTTGTATCTTTTTCTTTTTCCTAGTTCATGACATGAATGTTCGTAGCAAATTGCAACTTATCTACCCAATTGAAAAAATAGCAATAATGCATGCACATAATACAAGGGTTTTAGCTCTCTTTCTCATAATTTCTTCTCCACCCACGCAGTAGGATTTGCTATTAATATTATAATTCGTTATGGCCCCATAATTGCCATTCAAGTTATTTTGGTCAAATTTGCCAAATGTGTAAAATCCTTCTCTTCAAATGACTTGAAAGCCAATAAACTCATTCATCTTCAACATTTGGTTTTCTCATTTTTTGGTGTGTTAGTATTAGATTAATAAATATGTATTAATTATTTAATAATTTGATGCATATATAAAATTATATTTTTATCATAAACAAATATTTTCCACACCTGTCTCTTGATGAACCTAGAGTTTTTTAAAACATTATTTTAGATTAATATTTCAAACTAATTGAATTGACTATTGTATAGACTAACGGATTCTTCTTTTGAAATGTAACATTTTTTTTTTTTTGAAAATACCAGGGCATTGCCCAGAAAACATAGAAATTTTATATTTTTCTAATAAAAAACTATATGTAAATTTAGCAATATATTCACAAAATAAATTCAAAATCGCAATTTGACTTTACCTCGTCTATTAAAAAGGATGTCATATGATACATCATCTGAGATTAAAAATAAATAAATAAATAGATAAAGTGGGAAATTAATAAAAATACTATACACGTTTTGCACACATTGAAATTTTGAAATTTGACCATTAAACCGGTGGACGGGGTGATTGAACCGCATCTGATCCAACCGGTCGAGTTGAAGTCCCTTCACCATCAGTAGCTGCCACTCTTGGTGACCGAACCGAAGATGAAGCTCTCATCAAAAGCGAAGAAGCTCTTTGCAAAAATGATGGAGTTCTATTAAAAACGAACCGGTCTGATTTTGCCCCTTGGTCCAACCGCTCAAACCGTCTATATTTCCCTCTACTGCTATCTTCACCACCGCCGGTTTTATACCCTACTCTTGAACTCCTTTCTCTTGAAAGAACCACCATACTCATAGTCCGGTTCAATTCCCGGTTCATTATTTGTTTCCTAACCTCAGCCGGTAACTTCAAAGTGAACCGGTCAGTATTTTCACCGGGTTGAATCAAAGAATGGCCAGTCGAGTGTGACCGTGGGAACCTACGTGGCCCACCGGATCTTGATCCACGTGTACGGTTCCTATTCAAAGTTTGATTCACGCTCATAACTTCAGGCTCCGGAGCTGCAGTAACTTGAGCATTATCGCAAGCTTCAGGTTCTAATTCTACAACTACGGCATCGTTTTGAGCTTCAACGTCTGATGATGCCTCCGGCGTCGCACCGGCGGCTTGACTGGGCGGCGGGTCGCCTGGTTGAGGAGTTAAATTAGCCCGGCAAACCGGACAGGTGGTGTGCGAGGATAACCAAGCATCAATACAGTCGGGATGGAAGACATGATCACATTTTGGCAGTAAACGCAGCATTTCATCGTCTTCAAATTCACACAAACAGACCGCACACTCTAACGCTCCTTTCCCTATTTTAAGCCCTTTTACCTCTGAGTATACTAAGGTAGGGAACGTCTCGATCACCGCCGGCTCCAAACCACGCGCCGCCGCTGCCCGTCTGGATCTACCGCCGTTGGTTAGACCTTGAACGCTGGCTCCGTTGCTGGTGCTACAGTGGCGTATGTAGATAGAAAAGAAGCCCATGAAAAAGAGAGCAGCGATTAGGACCACAATGATTATCGCCATGGAAGGAGTAACACGTGCGTAGCCATAAGGGTCGGCTGAATCGGGTGCGGAGGGTTGGGCGAGGGCGGTGAAGGGAGACGTAAGGAGGATGGTGAAAATAGATACGTGGAGGTAAAAAGCAGCTGTAGTCATGGTGCAGGTGGGGGTGTAGAGGAAGATCTTGGATTCGTGAAATCTTGATTCTTGAAGAGTAGTAGTGATAAATTTAAATGAATTCTTGATTCTTGAAGAGTGGTGAGTTTAAATGAATTCTTGATTCTTGAATTCACAAGAACTCTTGATTCTTGAAGAGTGGTTTAGTTTAGATGAATTTCTTGATTCTTGAAGAGTGAAGAGTTGAAATGAATTCTTGAATGCAGTTAAAGGATTTAAGAGCATGGTTTGCGTGAAGAATGAGGAGGAGGAGGAGGAAGTGAAGAGAGGAGGAGGTGAAGGGTAGGGTTATAAATGAGAGAGAGTGGTGGGAATCAAAGGAAAGCAAAGACTTTGGGAGGAGTGGGGTCGATGTTGGAGGACTTTCCTTCGCAGTTGCAGCGGTCAAAAAATGGTAACAAAATAAGATAGTGTTGATAAATAGGAAGGTTCTATTCTAATCAGCTGAGCTTTGGGTGGGAGGAGATGTGAGAAACTGGGAAGTAACTGCCCTTTTTTTCTTTTTTCGTGGAATAATATTATTGTTTTCTTTTTCATAATATTGGACACAATTTTATTTGGGTGAAAAAGCTGCGAAAGTTTTTTTTTTAATGGTGATTTAAGTTAGGGGAATTTTCATGAATGCTACTAATTAGGTTAACACCCATATAATTTGGAAAATATTAAAATTATGTGGGTGTGAGTGAAAATAATTCTTTTTTAATCATTTTTTTATTTTTCTAAATGAAAAATTACTTTTTATGATTTTTAAATTTAAAATATATAATGTAATTAAAACAATTTATTTAAAATTTTTTATTAATATAATCTTTCTTCACGTACATTTGCGTTCTAAAGTTAAATTATAAAATAGAGATAATAAATATAAATTTTTGATTGATTAATAAATTTGACATGAAAAAAAATATATTTGAAATCAATTGTGATAAAAAAAAAAATCATATTGAATAAGATAGAATGAAAGGTTATTCCACGATATAAATCATAGAATTTCTACTTCACTAAATTTGGGAAATGTGGTAAAATCTAGAATATCCTATTGGCACAAAATAGTTGGTCGCATTTCAACGCCAATGAATTTCAAACAAATCTACGTGGATAATATATATTCATTATATTCCTCTCATACCATTAAAAAAAAAAAAATTGACCTTAAGAATATCATAACCATTCTCAGTTCAGAAAAAATAATTAATTAGTTGCTCTAATAATTTTTTTCACAAATAATATCTAAATTAGTTGGCTTAAGTGGAAAAATCTAATACTTCAAAATAATTTCTATAATTTTTTTTAAGTGATTTTATATGCGAACTTCATAATTTATAATCTACCACAACAATAAGAAAAAATATATATGCATATTTATTTATTGACATTAATAATCATGATCTATGTGGAGATAAACTAGTAATATAAAACTGTCCAACAAAAAGTTACTCTAACTTTTTGCAATTATTTAGAATAAATTACTATTTTCTTGATCAAAGAATGGAGCGTGCTGCCAAAATAAGACATTAGCAAATGATACTGCCCTAATCCATCTTTGACACATTTTTATTGTCTCACTTAAATTCCACATATAGCCATGGCAGCATTTCAATTTGAATATCATAGGGCTGCCAGCCTCCTCTATCCCTATGTCAATTCTGGTAGGTGGACATTTTAAATAAAAAGATTAAGTATACATGTGGTTCAACCAACTATATATGCTTTTTTAAATATAATTAATGGAACCATAAGTATTTTAAATCCGTATATTACTATGAAATTACTTTAACTAATTTTTTATTATCTATTTAGTCAGTTGTTTTTAAGATTTAAAAGTAATAAAATCATACTAAAAATAGTAACGATCCTATACAAATTTGATTACATAATTTATTTTAAAACAAGCCTTGTAGCTTTTTTTTTTTTTTTTTTAAACTTGAACAAGCCTTCTAGTTTGATTCTTATATATTTAGATCTATAATATAGATTACTATTAATCTAAATTAACTAGTCAGTGAGTGGTTCAATAGTTCTATTTTTTTAAAACCATATTACAAAATATAAAATTTAAATTTTACAATAATTATTGATACTTTTAATCATACAATTTTTAAAAATAATTAATTAATCTATTTCTTTATGAGAAGTCATGATGCAAGCAAATTATGATCGGAGGGCTATAAAGAAATTTTGTAAAGTGGAACCATGTGATAGAAATTAGTATATGATGGTCTTCTAGAAGAATACGATTCCATAATTATTTAATAGACCCATTACCATTAGGAAATGGTCAAGTGATGGACCATACTCTACTGCTATTACGAGATATGAGAATATAAATAGATATGTGAGCCACCAAAGTCTTAAATTAAATACATAGCACCACATTCAAGTTTAAGACAAGTGATTTGCACCATAAACAACTGTCACTTTTGGACCCATTTGAGTATACTTTGTATTCTCCATGAATCAATTGAAGCATCAAAAACTATACATCAGATTGCACATTTTTGTTTAATTTTATAATGCCATTTAATGTTTTATATAAGATAAAATGAATATATTCCATGTTTCTTTTCATCATCTTTATTATTGTTTGTTATAAAGGTTAGTGGGAGGAATTTACATTATTAATACATAACAATAGTACCAACACTTGCCTTGAAGGTTCTAAACCATATTATATACATCAAAAACCTTATAAGTAGACAATCCACATATATCACACATGGCACACAAGGAAAAGTACATGGAATAAGGGGTGGCCACCGGGCGGTTCCGAACTTCCACTTAAGGTGGAATCAAACCGGAACCGGCCTAACACCGGTTTTGGACCGGTTCCAAACCGACTAGTTTCGGTTCATAGTTCTGATTTGTCGGTTCAGTTTTTTACGCACTGTAAAAAAAGTTGTGGTATTTTGAAAAACAAAATATACCACGAGTAAGAGAAAAATATGTAAAATTTTATAAGAAGTTGTGACTTGTATTTTTTGACATAATTTTTTTTTCATAAACTGAACCTGAACCGCCGGTTCACGGTTCCAGAAAAGAATGTAACCGGCCCTGAACTGGTCCCTCCCTCAGTTCAGAGCCGGTTTATCCCGATTCCAAATTTGACCAGTTTCGGTTCCGGATTTGATCGATCCGGTTCTAGGCCGAAACCGGCCCGTGGCCACCCCTACATGGAATGGATAATTGTACACATATGCTTTTTGTATAATCAAATTAAGTGTTTTCTTAATTAACATTCTTAATAATAATTTTTCAAGCATTAATTATGCTTAATTAGTCATCTATTGAGTGTTAGTTTGATCACTCATTATATTGTTATCTTTTTCACCGAGTCCTTCTATCACACAATATTAGTGTAACTAATTCACAAGAATCTCATGACTATAGAATATAATCCTTACTAATCCACGAGGTGTTCATTTATTTGATATTTGAATTAACTATGAACCAAAATAGATTAATTTTTTAGATACGGTCAGATACTGTCTTATTCAACAATTATTTTGAACTAATTAATCAACTAGCTTGCTAGACGGGTAAAGTAATTGCTAACTTTTTAATTAGTATATATATATAT
>CATIWO010868436.1:0-35463 GCA_949673435.1 Macaranga tanarius | reverse complement strand
TTAAGTTAGTGGCATTGCATATGAGACACTCAAGCTATAGCATTGCATGTGACTTGAGTGTGAGACACTCAAGTTGTTATTGTTATTATAATATTAGTTTTGTTTAAGTTAGTAGAGAGTGTAGAGACAACACTCTAACTCCTAATGCATGTGACTTGAGCGTGAGACACTCAACCTATAACTATTATCATATTATTTTTATGTTGATAGTTAGTGGAGTTTGTAGAGATAACCAAAACACAACTCCATTTTTGAACAATTTTTAGAGCATTTTGATATTCTAGCAAAAGAGAGAAAAGGATTGAGAGTGTCTTCTTCCTTCTTCTTCTTCAAGTGTAGAGAATTCAAATATACACAAGAGTTGTGTGCTTTCAAGTTAAAGCCATTTTTGTATAAGAGTTGTACAAGTATAAGTCCATCATCTATTGGAGGTTGCTTCCTTATTCCATACATCCTAGCTTGGTAAGGCTCTTACAAGCACCTTGGGTCAAAGAGGAGAGGCTTGTGGCTAGAGGATCACCATCCTTAGAAGTCTTCAATGTGCAACTTGTGTGTTTCAAGCTAGAGGCTTCACATTTGGAGAGCTTGGAGCTTGTAGATCAACATCAACCAAAGCTCATCAAGCGTGCTACCAACTTGGAGTTTTGTAAGTGTTACCAAACCCTTAGTTGCTAGGTCTTGTATTATGAATGCATGACTTGATTATTTATTGATATATTGTCCTTGATGCATATTTATCTATGTAAGAGTATATGTGATATAATATATGGGCTTGGATAGATATATATGTTGATGCAAGAGTTGCATAGAATTAAAAATTTTAAAATTCTGCATGTTTGTGGTTGCCTTTGAATCTAATCCCTTCAATCCTATCATCATGCCACAGTAGATTGTTTTGAGAAGTTAGTGAAGTTTAAGCGATTTGGAAAGCCTAAGCTCATTTTTTATGGTGAAAGTTTCCTTTTTCCGTCTTGTGTAATTTCTGCTATTGTAGCTGAGAAATTACTTATGAAGGGGTATCAAGCATATTTAGCCTATGTTGTTGATAAGGAATTGAGGGAACCTAAGATAGAGGATATTTTGGTAGTTTGAGTTTCTTAATGTATTTCCAGAAGAGCTTCCTAGATTACTTCCTAATAGAGAGATTGAGTTTCCTATTGACTTACAACCAGGTACAACTCCTATCTCTCAAGCACCCTATAAAATGGCTCTAACTGAGTTAAGGGAGTTAAAGGTTCAATTACAGGAGCTTTTGGATAGAGGTTTTATAAGGCCTAGTATTTTACCATGGGGAGCTCCAGTATTGTTTGTGAGGAAGAAATATGGTTCTTTATGATTATGTATAAAATACAGGTGACTCAATCAGATGATGATATAGAATAAATACTCTTTGCCTCGCATTAAAGATCTTTTTGATCAACTTCAATGTGCTAACATTTTCTCTAAAATGGATTTACAATCTGGGTATCACCAATTAAAAATCAAAGAAGTAGATGTACCAAAGACAGCTTTCGGAACCCATTATAGACATTACGAATTTCTTATGATGCCATTTGGGTTGACTAATGTGTCAGCTGCTTTTATGGACCTTATGAACAGAGTGTTTCTGTGAGATCCCGCAACTTGTGGCCTTAAACAAACACATACATGTGTCCAATTAGAAAGAATTTTTAAATTTACTCAAGGTTATAAATATATGTCATACATCTTATTGTACTCAACATACATCATATTCATGTGAATAATTTAAACCATTGAATAATTAAAAGCATAATGTTTTTTATACAAGGCTGCGCCAGTGGCTGGAGGCAGCTAAGCCAACTAGCGCTCGCCAGTGACTGGTGGCAACCCTTCTAACTCTGTCCCAAAACCTGCTTTACACAATCTTATCCTCAAAACATATACAAAACATCTTAGACCATGCTTCTCACACACAATTGCACAAACACAACATGCCTCTTAAACCACAATCCACCAATATAGCATAGATTACTCTTTCAAATAATATATACATGTATCTCAATCATATTCATAAAGTTTACAATTCATTATTGTAAACATCACAACCATTGCTTTTATGCACATAACATAGTGCAATCTCATCCCAACCATATACATTAACTCCCTTAAATATCATACATATGTTTGTATATTCTCAAACTTCACAACTCACCACTCATATGCATCATGCATAATACATCCTTAACACAAATGCTACGTATAGTTCAAAAGTGCATAACATTAACACAAAATACGAATGGTGCATGATAATGATGATGGAAGACGGTTTACCAAGCACACCTCGAGCCCTCCGGAAGTCTCATCAATGCAAGTCTCAAGCTCTATCTAACTATTTCTTAAAAAATAGTTACAAAGGGGTGAGCTTGCGACTCAATAAGCAATTACTAATATAACTATATATACATTACTTCTAAAGAACTAATTAAGTGATATATATATATATATATATATATATATATATATGTATCACTTAATTAGTTCTTTAGAAGTATATATATATATATATATATATATATATATAGAAATATGCATTTCATAAATTAGGTTCAGATATGGCTTATAGTCTTAACTCCAAACACATACCAATTCACTTATAGAAATCACATACAACATATACATATCATGTACTAAACATATACACCATATATATCAAACATATACACAAGGTATACAAGCTTAGCTTATGAAATAAAACATTATTAATACATATCTCAGCCACATCAATTAACAATCACATCACATTTCAAAATTCCAAAACTCATTCATTTATACTACACATTATAGTTTGGTTTCTGGCCGGAACCACCTCACATGCGCATTTCTCACAAGTGGTCACATACTGAGACTATCTGCTCGGCTCAGTCCCAGTTCTCACATCCTCACATATATATATCATTGGGTAGCTATATGCCTAGCTCAGCTTGCCCATCTCACAATTTCATCCATTTTCATGTGACCACTACTAGAACTATCCACCTGGCTCAGTTCCAAATTTCACAATCAGTGGAGCTATCCGCCCGACTCAGCCCTACTATCTCAAATATCCTCACATCATTCAATCATGCCATATAGGCATGCACAATTCACATTCCATATTCATGTCTCACTTCACATCATATCAATCACAATTCCAACTTTTCACAAGTCACATATTTATTTCATATCACCATCATTAAATAAATTCATATATATGTGCACAATTCATATTTAAATAATCAAACAGTACTTCACACCATATTCCATCAATCCATTCAATACAATTCCACATTCTCAACAAATATATATAACATTTATGTATATATCATACCACATCACATACTTGTCAAATCATTTATATACATGCTTCATTTCATTTTCGCATCACACAATTGCCAATTCATTTAAAGTAACATAGTTCTCATATTCAATCAATCCACCATTTATCACCTTCACAAACTATATAATTCATTTCATACCATATTCAATTACCAATCAACATCTTTACAATATACATACATATGTCACTAGGCATATCTCATTTAATATCATACTCAATCATAATTCAACATATTCTCAATTCATATATTTATTCATTTCACATCACCTATATTGTTCATTTCATGCATAGCCATTCATTTTTCATATTCAAGAGAATTAACATATATACCATTATATTAATAATCATTTACAACAAAGCTTCAACTCCTTCAAAAGCAAAGCTCCTCTAGTGATTAGGATCTCCTCTATCCTTATCTAAGCCTACACACAATCCATACAACAATTCATGTAGTAACCATGATACTTATACTCAACTCAACAAAATGCAACTAAGTGCAACCCCTATACTCTAGGTTCAAAGTATCCAAATAATTCACATGCACATCTAAAAATTATGAAAATATTACTAAAACTAGACCTATGATTTACTTCAAATGCCAACTAGAATTACTTGATTTAGACATGTCTGGAATTAATTATGAATTTTTGAGTAAAACTGGGTAAAACAGAAAAACAGAGTTGACAGCATGAGCACAAAAATGTTCAGCTATGCCAGTCAGTCTAAACAGCAAAATCAACCCTGGCATAAAACACAAAGTTGTAGAGGACACTCTGAAGTTTCTAGAAAATTAAACCTTGCTCAAATCAGAAGTCTATAACTCAAGTTATGCTCAAAACACTAAGACTGATGCATGCTAAAAATAGAATCTAAAAATTCATAACAAAAACCCTAACTAACTTAACTAAAAATAAACACAAGGCTTACCAAAAATGATGCTCAACAACTTCTAAACCTTATTAAGCTCCCCAAAATGATTCTTAGATGTGTAGAGAATTCATCAAAATCTCCCCAAAGCTAGACAAGAATTTCTCTTTTTCTTTCTCTCTAATAAAAATCTCTACACAACCTAACATATACACATACACACAAAAGCCAATCAAAATATACCATTTCCCCCCTCTCCCCAAAAGTCTTTCTAATAATTACATATTACACTAATATCTTAATAATAATAATAATAATAATAATACTAATAATAATAATAATAATAATAATAATAATAATAATAATAATAATAATAATAATAATAATAATAATAATAATAATAATATAATTAATAATAGATAAATATCAACAATTCTCTACAACATTACTTAATAAAATAATATATAAATATCACCAATCTTTATACCCCCTTACTAAAATTGGATTATTACGCAATAATCCACAACTTTCTTTTTAGACAAATAACTCTAAACTTTCTTAATAAATATACCCCTCTCTATTAACATACACATACCCACACTTAAAAATAAACTATAACTTTACTCTATATGTCACAAAAATATAATACATGAACAGTGCTTTTAAAGTATGAGTGTTACAATTCTCCTCTCCTTATAAAAATTTCATCCTCGAAATTTATTGCTCACCACTTCTGGAAAATAGGTACGGATACCACAATCTCATTTTCTCCTCCACTTCCCATGTTGCTTCTTTTGGAGAGTGATGACTCTATTTAACTTTCGCTAATGGTATTTCCCAATTCCACAACTATTTTGTCTTATAACCAATATATTCATCCCACACATCTTTTAAATTCTAACATACAAGCTCGAAGCATATCTTCAAGCGTTTCAATTGTTCTCTTGAGCTTCATCGTATAAACTCTCATTATACCTTTCAATCTCTGAGTTGTACTCTTTTAATTGTTCAATTGGAATCTTTATCAAGCATAATAAATAATAGTACTTCATACAATTACACTATATACACTATCATGTTCCCAAATATATGTAGCCATCCACTCTCAAATTCCATCATTATCATTTTCCATTGCCATTTTGGGATCATTAATAGCTGCAACTTTCTTACAAGGCTTGATATTCCACTCCCATGCCATAGATTCTTTATATTTTTTTTGCATTATTGGCCACTAATAAGGAGGTTTCAGATCCCAGCACATCATTATAGTCTCGAATTAATTCCTTTTGAATAGAATATATTGTAATCTCTTTATTTTTAATAACTATTGAAAATGTTTCCCCATAAAACTGATACTTCCCAAATCTTTAATACTTGAACAATAGTAGCTAACTTTAGTTCAGATATCATATAATTTACCCCGTGAAATTATAACTATCCAAATGTATAAGCTGTTATTCTCCCATTTGGTATTAGCATATAACTCAACTCTTATCTTGAAGCTTCCATATAACCCATATTGCCATCATTCTCGGTCGATAACACAATATAAGAGCGGTAGTATACAGTTTTTCTAACTTTTCAAGACTTCGTTAGCAAGCTCTAGTTCATTTTCTTCATAATTATGTGCTAAAAAAAATATTTTCTGACATTCCAATCTCATATTTGCTGAATTTAACATACTATTGTCCATACAGCTGTTCAAAAATATTTTTCATGTTCTTCTCTGCTTGATAAATAAATGAAATATTAACAATAAAGACAATCATAACTGATTCATACACTATCAAAAAGTCTTGTTCATTAATGATATAAGTGCAACTGGTATACCAATCAATCCTAACGATATAATTAGGAATTCATACCATCCATTTCTAGTTCGAATAATATTTCAAAAATAAAATGTTCAATCACTTGAAGTTGCTGAAGTCTCAGTCTCGAGTTCATCTTCAAAAGCACTATAACATCTCTCAACTAATCAAGCAACCCCTTTCATTTTCCAATTACGGATAATTATTTTTCATTAACATACTACTCAATTACCTGCATCCTTTCCTCTTATAGGCTGAATTGATGCCCCATATACTAAATTATTCTTTCTAACAAAATATCATTTCTAATTCTTCTAGTTTTATTGATGTGTACAAAATAATCAATATTTATATAGCCTTTGAAATAATTCCATTTTAATTCAGCTCTTCAATACAGTAGTAATTCTGGTATTCCTTCTCAAACACATTACAAAATTTTCTGATTATAAGTACATCTATTGTCTTTGAACTAATCTTCATCGATTCTTTAATATTGACTAAATAATTTTCATGCTCATCTCAAACCATGTGAAAAGCAGTCAAGGTTAAAACCAAATAATCATGCATAGTTTTCTTTTACCTAACACCAACACATAACCACACACCATCATCTTCTTATTAAGATAAATTAACACACCCTCATAATAGATGGCTCACTCTATCAATTTGCCTTTCTTCAATTGTTTAGCTCTATTAATATTATTCTATATGGTGCAATCAATTCTAAATACCACCCTTGAAGTAATAAAGATTCAAAAATCTGCTTATAAGAATAATCTCATAATTTTCTTTAGTCCCAAATTAGAAAATTCTTCAATCATAAGTTCTTCCATTGCCCTTGAATCAACTTCTGTGAAATCTCAATATCATCTAAATAATCTTCTTACCCATCTTCAATCACAGGTGATACAATTACGGCTAAAATCAAACTAGCATGCATAATCTCTCTTTTAATCCCGTCTCTATCTTTCTCTATCTTCAAATACCCCTATCTACCTTCTTTATATGCCAAATTGCAATAATATCATAGTTTCATACTTGATATGTTCTTGAAATAATACCAATCTTCTTCCCAATTCAATGATTATTGAAGTCTGCATATGAATCATACCGTTTTACTATTTAGGAATAAAATTCCATCACTAAATTCATTGTCACCACATTCTAGCAGACATCAAAATATATATATCATGTTTTTAATAATGCAAGTAGGTCATATATACGCAATACATACTCATATAAATGATCTTGTAAATGTAAAATCCAAAAGGTATCATAAGCAACATAATAAAATGTACCCATATTTTTATCTAATGCGACAAAAGCTTCTAACTGAATGATAGCATATGCTCTTTCTTGCTTCTGAGGTTAATTATCAGGTTTAGTTTATGTCAATCAAAGTATCAACTCCCTTTTTCTTATTATCTCTTTCAATCTCTGCCCAAATTAACACTGACTAGAACTTTTCTTTCTAGTACCACTCTATTCAATTAGCTGAGATCTTTCAATAATTTTCTTCAATAGACAGTCTTTGAAGAAATACTCAACTTACTTCAATAATAACATACACTAAATCTGGGACCCTAACATTTTCTCGAATGGTTTCTGCCCCAACTGTTACATATTGATACTAATGTATTGCTCACAATTTATTGGTGCCCTTTTGACTGTTAAGTCTTTTAAAATCTCTATCACATGTTTTTCCCATTAATTGATTTATCTGCCTTACTTCACACCTTTAAAAAACTGCTTGTTGGAAATCAGAACCTTTAGAGATTGTACTACCACTGATTTGAGTTGAAATGGCAAGTTTACTAGTAGTTTTCTTCTTTTAAGCTTCTAGAGCTTCCTCTTCTTGTATAGTTTCTTCTTCACACCATGCAGTTTTCACTGTATCTCCGTAAGTTAATGGTTTGATTTCATTCTCTCTCTTTGATCTTTAAATTCACTTTTTCCTCAAGTCTTCTTGGCTTTATCACCACAGTTGTTATCTCTTTAAAAATATACTTTGACAATTTCCCAAACTACGCCTCATAATCAACCACAAATAAATCATTTGGCCTCGATCAACTCAAGAATTCAATCTTCTTTCAGTCTACATATACCTCTAAAATATATTTCTCTATAAATATTTTTAAAAGAATCCATCCCAGTCATAATCATTGTTACATTCTCACTTTTCTGTATTCCGTAACCATTCCTCTGCTATAATAGGATCACCAATACCCATGAAAACCTTTACACCTTGCTATATTATCTTTTTACAGTTCTCATCATTTAATCATATCTCTAATATACAAGAGTTTGCAACTTATGGAGGGGGAGGTTGTAAATGAAAAATCTCTCAAACTTATGTAATGTATGCATAGGCACTTACCTATATAAGAATTCAAACGACTCTTCCGGGCTAATAGGAGGTGCTTAGTGTTCTTCCATCCAGAGATATACAACGCACATTGCTATATATCATCTCTGACTTATGCATAATATGATATGAATGCAATATGTTTCCATGTCCCGAGAGAATCTAATTCCTGCTCTGATACCACTAAATGTGAGACCCGCAACACGTGACCTCAAATAAACACACACACGTGTCCAATTAGAAAGAATTTTCAAATTTACTCAAGGTTATAAATACATGTCATGCACCTTATTTTACTCAATATACATCACATTCATGCAAGTGATTTAAACCATTGAATAATTAAAAGCATATTTTTTTTATACAGGGCTGTGCTAGGAGATTGGCGGTCGCTAGTGGCTGGAGGCTGCCAAGCCAACTGGCGCTCGCCAGTCATTAACATTCGCCAGTGACTGGTGGTAGCCATTCCAGCTCTATCCCAAAACCTGCTTTACACAATCCTACCCTCAAAACACACACAAAACATCTTAGACCATGCTTCTCACACACAATTGCACAAACACAACATGCCTCTTAAACCGAAATCCACCAATATAGTATGGATTACTCTTTCAAATAACCTATACATATATGTTTGCACAATCTCAATCATATTCACAAAGTTGACAATTCATTCTTGTAAACATCACAACCCTTGCTTTTATGCACATCACATAGTGCAATCTCATCCCAACCATATACATTAACTCCCTCAAATATCATATATATGTTTGTAAATTCTTAAACTTTACAACCCACCATTCATATGCATCATGCATAATACATCCTCAACACAAATAATACATATAGTTCAAAAGTGCATAACATTAACACATCTAATGGTGTATGATAATGATGATGGAAGACGGTTCACCAAGCATACCTCGAGCCCTCCAGAAGTCTCATCAATGCAAGTCTCAAACTCTATCTAACTATTTCCTGAAAAATAGTTGCAAAGGGGTGAGCTTGCGACTTAATAAGCAATTACCAATATAATAATATATATATCACTTCTCAAGAACTAATTAAGTGATATATATATATATATATATATATATATATATATATATATATATATATATTACAAGTGCTTAATAACCAAGATTCCCACACATACCAAACATATATAGAAATATGCATTTCATAAATTAGGTTCAGATATGGCTTATAGTCTTAACTCCAAACACATACCAATTCACTTATAGAAATCACATACAACATATACAAATCATGTACTAAACATATACACTACATATATCAAACATATTCATAAGGTATACAAGCTTAGCTTATGAAATAAAAAATTATTAATACATATCTCAGCCACATCAATTAACATATCACATTTTAAAATTCCAAAACTCATTCATTTATACCACACATCATAGCTTGGTTTCCAGCCAGAACCACCTCACATGCACATTTCTCACAAGTGGTCACATACTGAGATTATCCGCCCAGCTTAGTCCCAGTTCTCACATCCCCACACATATATATATCATTGGGTAGCTATACGCCCAGCTCAGCTTGCCCATCTTACAATTTCATCTTTTCTTATGTGACCACTACTGGAACTATCCACTCGGCTCAGTTCCAGATTTCACAATCAGTGGAGCTATCCATCCAGCTCAGCCCCACTATCCCATATATCCTCACATCATTCAATCAAGCCATATAGGCATGCATAATTCACATTCCATATTCATGTCTCACTTCATATCATATCAATCACAATTCCAACTTTTCATAATTCACATATTTTTTTCATATTACCGTCATTAAATAAATTCACATATATGTGCACAATTCACATTTAAATAATCAAACATTACTTCATACCATATTCGATCAATCCGTTCAATACAATTCCACATTCTCAACAAATATATATAACATTTATGTATATATCATACCACATCACATACTTGTCAAATCATTTATATACATTCTTTATTTCATTTTCGCATCACATAATTGCCAGTTCATTTAAAGTAACATAGTTCTCATATTCTATCAATCCACCATTTATCACCTTCACAATCTATATAATTCATTTCATACCACATTCAATTACCAATCAATATCTTTACAATATACATACATATGTCACTAGGTATATCTCATTTAATATCATACTCAATCATAATTCAACATATTCTTAATTCATATATTTATTCATTTCACATAACCTATCTTGTTCATTTCATGTATAGCCATTCATTTTTCATATTCAAGAGAATTAATATATATACCATTATATTAATAATCACTTACAACAAAGCTTTAACTCCTTCAAAAGCAAAGCTCTCCTAGTGATTAGGATCTCCTCTATCCTTATCCAAGCCTACACATAATCCATACATCAATTCATATAGCAACCATGACACTTACATTCAACTCAATAAAATGCAACTAAGTGCAACCCCCATACTCTAAGTTCAAAGTGTCCAAATAATTCATATGCACATCCAAAAATCATGAAACTATTACTGAAGCCAGACCTATGAGTCTACTTCAACTAGAATTACTTGATTTGGACATGTGTGGAATTAATTATAGATTTTTGAGTAAAACTGGGTAAAACAGAAAAACTGAGTTGACAGCATGAGCACAAAAATGTTTAGATGTGCCAGTCAGTCTAAATAGCAAAATTATCACTAGTACAAAATACAAAAGTTGTAGCTCTGAAGTTTTCAGATCATCAAACCTTTCTCAAATTAGAGGTCTACAACTCAAGTTATGCTCAAAAAACTAAGACTGATGTATGCTGAAAACACAATCCAAAAATTCACAACAACAACCCTAACTCAATTAACCAAAAATAAACACAAGGCTTACAAAAAATGATGCTCAACAACTTCTAAACCTTCTTAAGCTCCCCAAAATGATTCTTAGATGTATATAAAATTCATCAAAATCTCCCCAAAGCCAGATAAGAATTTCTCTTCTTCTTCCTCTCTAATAAAAATCTCTACACAACCTAACATATACACACACACACAAGCCAATCAAAATATACCATTTGCCCCTCCCCAAATGTCTTCCTAATAATTACATATTACACTAATATAATAATAATAATAATAATAATAATAATAATAATAATAATAATAATAATAATAATAATAATAATAATAATAATATTAATATTAATAATATTAATAATATTAATAATAGATAAATATCAACAATTCTCTACAACATTACTTAATAAAATAATATATAAATATCATCAATCTCTATACCCCCTTACTAAAATTGGATTATTACACAATAATCCACAACTTTCTTTTTAGACAAATAACTCCAAACTTTCTTAATAAATATACCCCTCTCTACTAATATACATATACCCACACTTAAAAATAAACCATAACTTTACTCTATATGTCACAAAAATATATTGCATGAACAGTGCTTTTAAAGTATGGGTGTTACAGTTTCGACCCTACCTAGATAAATTTGTTATTGTATTCATACAAGACATCTTGGTATACTTAGGCAGTAAAGAAACTCATGAGAAACATTTGAGAATTGTCTTGCAAAATTTAAGGAATAAGCAATTGTATGCTAAATTTAGTAAGTGTGAATTTTGGCTTGCCATAGTAGTTTTCTTGGGACATGTAATTTCTACTGAAGGAGTTCTTATGGATCCTAAGAAGATTGAAGTAGTGGGTAATTGGGAGCCTCCAACTAATCCTATGAAAGTTAGGAGTTTCTTAGGATTAGCAGGATATTACCGTCGCTTTGTCTAGGGTTTCTCCATTATTGCATCACCTATGACAAAATTGCTTAGGAAGAATATTAAGTTTGAATGGACTAGCATTTGCCAAGAAAGTTTCGAAAAACTTAAGGCTTGTTTAACATCAGTACCTATTCTTACTCTTCCTTCTAGTAATGGAGGCTATGTGGTGTATAGCGATGCTTTAAGAAAAGGGTTAGGTTATGTTTTAATGCAACATAGAAAGGTGATAGCTTATACATCTAGACAACTTCGACCTCATAAATTGAATTACCCGAGTCATGACTTGGAGTTAGCAGCAGTCATTTTTATTTAAAGGTTTGGAGGCATTATTTGTACGGAGAGTCATGCCAAATATTCACTGATCATAAAAGTTTAAAATACCTGCTCTCTCAAAAGGAGTTGAATCTACGGCAGAGGTAATGGATTGAACTACTTAAGGATTATGACTGTACCATTAAATATCATATTGGGAAAGCTAATAAAGTAGCAGATGCACTTAGTCGAAGGTCTTATAGCAGTTTAGCTCATATAAAAGATGTAAGACTTCCTTTTTTCTTAGATCTACGATCTTTAAGAGTAGATTTCTCATTAAGTTGTCTGGGAGCATTGTTAGCTACTCTAAGAGCGAGACCTGTACTAGTTGAAAGGGTGCAAAAAGCCCAAGTTCAAGACCAACACTTGAGAAAAATCATCAATGAGGTGAAAAATGGCACTCATACAATTTTTTCTCTCAGAGATGATAGAACTTTGATGTTAGGAAATATATTATGCGTGCCTAATGAAGGAACTTTAAAAAGGGAAATAATGAAAAAAGCTCATTGTGCAGCATATTCGATGCACCCTGGTAGTACAAAAATGTATCGAACCCTTAGAGAAAATTATTGGTGGCAAGGTATGAAGAAGGAAATAGAGGATTACGTAGCAAAATGTTTGGTGTGCCAACAAATCAAGGAGAAACATCAATGTCCTTATGGAACACTTCAACCACTTCCTAAGTGGAAGTAGGAGCACATCACTATGGATTTTATTTCTAGTTTACCATGAACATAAGTAGGAAATGACTCTGTGTGGGTAGTTATGGATAGGTTAACTAAATTAGAACATTTCTTGCTAGACAAACTGGTAGCAATTTATGTGAATGAGGTGGTAAGACTTTATGATGTTCTAATTTCTATAGTATCTGATAGAGATATGTAGTTTACGTCAAGATTTTAGCCTAGTTTGTAGTATGCTATAGGTACTAAGCTAAAGTTCAGTACTGCTTTTCATCCCCAAACAAATGGACAATTTAAACGAATTATTCAAACTTTGAAAGATATCCTTAGAGCATATGTAATGGAACTCAAAGGAAGTTGGGACAAACATGTGCCTTTAATGGAGTTTGCATATAATAATAGTTTTCATGCTAGCCTTGGCATGGCACCTTATGAAGCGTTATAGGGAAGAAAGTGTAGGACTCCAGTTTATTGGGATGAAGTGGGAGAGAGTAAACTAGTAGGTTCGGAGATTGTACAATTGACTACAGATAAGGTACAATTGATTAGAAGTTGTTTAAAGGCTGCTCAAGATGGATAAAAGAGCTATACGGATTTAAAATGAAAAGACATTGAATATGTAGTGGGGGAGAAGGTCTTCTTAAAAATTTCTCCATGGAAAGGTATTGTGCGCTTTAGAAAGTGTCGGAAGTTAAGTCCTCGATATATTGGGCCGTATAAAGTTATTGAAAAACTTGGACCTGTCACTTATAGACTAGCATTAGTACTAGAATTATCCAAATTCATAACGTCTTCCATATCTCTATATTTAGGAGATATAGAAGTGATCCCTCCCATATCCTGCAACCTTAGCCGATAGAATTAAGAGAAGATTTAACTTACAAAGAAGAGCCTACAAAAATTCTAGTGAAAGAGGAGAAAGTTTTGAGAAATAAAGTGATTCCTTTGGTTAAAGTGTTATGGAGTAACCACTCTAAGGAGGAAGCAACATGGGAGAGAGAAGAAGATATACAAATCCAGTATCCCTATTTGTCTTCCCTCATAGGTATATAAATTTTGGAGATGAAATTTCTTAAGAGGGAGAGAATTGTAACATCCTAACCTAGGTCCTTATTTAATTATATTAAGTAATAGGATTAGAAATAAGTTTGAGGGCCTTTTTAGTTATTTAGGAAAATTAGGGGTTTAAAATGGTAATTTTCTAAAATTAAAAAATATATATATACTTACCTTCTTCTGCTTCTTCTTCCGTCAATATTTTATTCCCCATGCTTCTTCTCTTCGTTATTCTTATCACCATTTCTATTCCTTTCTTTTCCTCTAACTCTTTCTTCAATAATCAAAGAATAACTTGAAGGTTTCTTATTGCAAATTCAAGAATATATACAAGAGTTTTTAGTAAGGAAAATTACTTGGTTTCAAGTTTTTTTAATTTGAATAAAATTTGAAGTTTTGGTTGAATTTTTGAGTTTTAAGCTTATTTATGCTAAAACAGACCCCCTATGATGTTTAGAATAGTGTTTAGGATTGATTTTTGGTGTTTTTGTTCAAAAATAAAGCTATTTTTATGATTTTGGACCGCTAAGGCGACACCTCAGCAGCCTCCTAACGCCTTTAGACCCTTTTGAAAGCTTTTTCAGACCATCTTTTAGGTCCTATGTCATATTTTTTAGCTGTAGATCAATTAAATTGAATGGAATTGAGATTATAAGCTAGAGTTCTTATGCTTGTGCTTCTGGATGTTAGGAGGAACCTCAACCCCAGCTGTAGAGCATAACGCAGGCCCTCCCAATTAAAATTATCAGTCGTTTGTCAGGTGAGTGGATATTAGTATAATACTGGTTTTGAGTTCTAGATATGTATATATATTTATGTTTTACAAATGATCATTGTTTAATGATTTCCTTATACATTATTTGCTATGATGTATTTTCTAGTTATTCGGAACCATATGGTGTTAAGTTTATTTGAAGTTATATATATGAGAATTTTGTTTCTAAAATATTTGATTTATGAAATACACTTAGAATGGTGCCTATGAAATCACACCTTGAATGTTGGGTGTGAAATAAATAAAATATATTGCCTACGAATATTTGTCTCTGTGCATACGTATGATGAGGATTATACACTTTGGGTAGCTAGGTGAGACATTCAGCTCCCAGAGTTGCTAGAGATTTATAGGATACCACTTGAGTGTACATTGGTATATATATGTATTTATGTATATCGATCCTTCATGATCTTATCTATGATTTCTTTAATTATTTTAAGTCGTGTTAAAGGATCAAGAGAAAAGTACATGGATATTTTGTATTTATTTGAAAAAATGTTGGATTGGAAGTATTTATTTTTATACTCAAGCTGTTTTTTATTGCTTGGGTAGATTTGATTGATTTAAGTTGAATTTTTTTTATCATGATATATGATAATATTTTAATGTTTTCTATAGTTATATTTATATTCGCTCATTGAGTAGTTGTACTCATTCCACCTATTTAAACTATTTTAGATATCTTTTTGTACTCATTCCACCTATTTAAACTATTTTATATATCTTTTTGGTGGATCAGTATAACCTTATATAGCAAGTTTCGGGTGTGCCCTTCATTGTTAAACTAGTGGAGGTTAAGCCAACAAACTTTTACTATTTGGAAATAGAACTTTTGCTTAGTAAGCCTCAAAGGCATATGTACAGTTTGTCTAATAGATACTGTAAATTTTATTTTGTATTACAGAATGCTCGTAATGATAACTATTTGTATTAAGTTATGATATATAATATTTTGCAGATGATTAATAGTTTATTGTTGCACTAGTCCTTATGGCAGAGAGTGGGGTGCGACAATTATAATTATAACCAAATCATGTTCATGAATCATTCAAAATCATACTTTCTCCCATTTTAGCAAACTGTAAAAAGGGTATAACAAGTATAGTAAAGCAAGAAATAGACAAAACAACAATACCATTGATTAACTAAGAAGGAAAAATTACACAATGTTAAGATTAACTAAATAAAAAAGCTAATAAGCGATACAAATGTCACAAATTTAAAGATGTATTCTAAGATAATATAAGATGCAAAACATGATGGTTAAGAAACAATTCAAGAAAACAATGCATGAAAACATGAACTAAGTCCTAAAATGAGATGCTCGAAAGCTCTTAATCTTCTTGGACATTGCCACCTTGATTTTCATCTCCACCTTATGGTGGTTAAGGAGACCATTGGCATTGAATTTGGTGGTTTTGGTAGAGATAGCGGATGTCATACTCAAGGTGATTCATCCTTGAATTAAAATTGTCCATCCTTACATCCATCTTATCAACTCTTACATTAAAATTAGATTTCATAATACACATCCTATCAAAGAAGAATGAAACCTATTGTAGTTCATAATCAAGGCCTTAGGCACTAAAACCATATTCTTTTCTCATCCTCTTTCTTTATGGCATGCCTTGCCCTTGTGGAGCTTATTTTTCTTATTCTCCTATCTCTGCTTTAATCATTTTAATTTTGAGGGTGCCAAATCTTGCAATATCTTCAAGATCAAGTTCAAGGTCCTTATCCATTACTTTTTAACCCTTGAACACCCATCAATTATTCACTTGCTTAAATTGTTTGGATTTTTTGGTGAAGGTTCATTAAGGAAAGAAAGAGGAACATAATCTATATTGGCAAAGGACACTCTAAAATGTTAGCTATCTTGGTGACTATTCTAGTAATACAAATGCCTCCATTAGCATTATCACTAACACTCCATAATTGCCATTAAAGAAATCTTCCTATAACTTAATTTGCTCTTTGTCCACTATAGCATGAAGAAGGAAGAAATCATCAAAGGAAATTGCTTCGTTGTTTAGTGCTCTTACACTGATGGAATAGTTGATAAAATGGTGGCGATACCAAAAAGAATTGGATTTTAAGGTGAAGGACTTGGTATATCCCTGAATAAAAGTCCTTACACCTATTTAGCAATTGTTTGCCTAAAAGATATTTCCACTCTAAGTTGAAGATGTATGAATAGACCTACCCTCAGAAAAACCAAAGATTTGATCAAAGTCATCGGTGGATAAGAAATGATTAACCCCTCCCAATTTGAATTTCATGCTATAGAGTGGATTGACTTAGTCTACTTTAGAATAATGAAGTGTAAAAGTAGACACAAATTCAACAACCATAAAAGGATATGTAGGAAGAGGATCAAAAGTAAGATTGAAAAGGAAATTTATCCAAGAAGTTATTTTACCTCATCATAAAAATCAAGGTGTTCAAGAGTGCTCTTGGATATGTCATTTGAAGGAATAATTGGCCTAGTGTTAAAGTGTTGAGTTCTTGACTTGATTTCATTAGGAATGTAATGGATAACGATGTTTCCCTAATTTATTCTTTAGCGGCACGCATTAATAGAGTTGATAAAGAAAAATGTTAAAATTTATTTAGAGCCATTGTGAATGGTATGAAAGGTACGTATAAGATGTGTTTGAGATAAAAAAAGTAAAGAGTTCGCAAAAGATGAAGAGCAAAGGCAAAAGCTTAAGACAAGAAAGCAAGAGAATTAAAAGCAATTTTGGAAAAAATAGAGTTTGAATAACATCACAATAGGAGGTTTAAATAGAGGTTTGAGGACTTTTAACCACCTTTTGATGAAATTTAATTGTTCATAATCTCAAAAATCCATTTCTTTATTAATTAAAGTCCTTTTTGAATTGGAAATGAGAAGTGACCATTTTCTTGAAGTTTGCAGGATGTGTCCTTACGATCGTGAGCATGCAATCACAATGTCACAATCATAAGCAACACTCATGATTGCTTCCTCACAGTCATGAGGTGGATTGTGAGCACTCCTAGTAGCTTTTCAAAAAAGTGTCACAATCCTTCTAATTTGAAGGTAACGGTTATGGCCAAATTTTACTTTGGGCCTTGAACTTCCAAAAATTTTGTAATTAAGTCTTTTCAAAGAAGTAAATTAAGATATTTTTAAAACTATGAAAATAGGTGAATTTCAACTAAAAAGTAATGCAATTTGTGAAATTCTTTTGATCATGTTAATTCTCCAAGTTATTTTAGACACTTTAATATTTTCAAATTCATTAATAAATTAAATAAAATAATTTTATCAATTTATCTATAATTAGCATTAATTATTAAATATACAAGGTAAGCATTTAGATGTTTATACCTATGCAATTATTAATTGAATTCAATAAGAAAAAGGCATATAATTAATCATTTCAAATAATAATCATCTAGCATACCAAGTTCTCTTTCAATAAGTTTGCATGATTTTCATTTAGAGGCTTGGTAAAAATATCTGCTAATTGGTTATTTGTATTAATAAACTCAAGCACAGCATTACCATATTGAACATGATCGTGTAAGGAATGATGTCTAATGTCTATATGCTTGGTCCTAGAATATTGAATGGGATTTTTAGAAAAGCTAATAGCACTATTGTTATCACATTTAATAGAAATATGATCAACTTCAATGCCATAGTTCTTTAATTATTGTTTTTACCATAAAATTTATGAGCAATAACAACTTACCGTCATATATTTTACTTCTACAGTGGATAAGACAATCGAAACATATTTCTTACTAAATTAAGAAACTAACCATTATCCTAAAATTTGACAATCCCAAAGTGCTCTTTCTATCTAGGAAACTACTGTGAAATTCTGCATTTGAATAACTATTAAGGTCAAATGATGTGTTCTTAGGATATTAAAGTCTTGAATGCAAAGTTCCAATGAGATTTTTAATGGCATTCAAATGAGACTTTTTAGGACATGATTGAAATCTAGTACACAAGCAAGTAGGAAACATAATATCGAGTCTGTTCGCCATTAAATAAAGTAGGAATCCAATTATACCTCTATAGTACTTCTCCTCAACTAGCTTTCCACTCTTATTTATTAAAATCTCAGTGGTGGTGCTCATAGGTGTCTTAGTTGCCTTAACTCCCTCCATTCCAAACATTTTTAGGATCTCCTAAGTGTACTCAGCTTGGTTGATAAAGATCCCATCCTCACATTACTTGATTTAAAGTTTAAGGAAGAATTTGAGCAAACCCATCATATTTATCCTAAATTCACCTTGCATTAATTTAGAAAAATCCTCAAACTAAGAATGGTTAGTAACACCAAAAATTATATCATCTATATAAATTTACACAATTAACAAGTCATGGTTTGATCTTTTGGTGAAAAGAGTTTGGTCAACCTTTCCTTTTGAGAATCCTTTCTCTAAAAGAATGTTGTTCAATCTTTCATACCAAGCTCTTAGAGCTTATTTCAATCCATATAATGCCTTATGCAATTTGAAAATATGATTTAGAAACTCATGATCTTTAAATTTAAAGGCTGCTCAAGATAAATCTTTTCTTGAGTGCAATTATTTAAAAATGCACTTTTCACATCCATTTTAAATACCTTAAAGTTCATGTAAGATTTAAATGCAAGCAACATCTTAATGGCCTTTAAACTTATAATCGGTGCAAAGGTTTCACTATAATTAGTTCATTCCTCTTTATTATAATATTTGGCTATTAATCTAGCTTTATTCCTAGTAATAGCTCCTTGTTCATTCAATTTATTTTTAAAGGCCTATTTGGTTCCAATAATAGAATGATTTTTAGGTCTTAGAACTACCTTTTAAACTTTATTTTTCTTAAATTGATTGAATTTTTCTTACATAGCAATAACCTAAAACTCATCCTCCAAAGCCTTATTAGTAGATTTTAGTTCAATTTAAGAAATGAAAGCTAGATTTACCAAAATTCTATGAGAAGATCAAATGGTTATCCCTTTTGAAGTGTCACTTATGATGAGCTCCTTTAAGTGGTCCTTTTTATAGTGCCACTCTTTTGGCAACTTATCCTTCATGGTTAGTTATAGGGGTTTGTAAAAATTGATTGTCCCTAAAAAATAGAACCAAACCGAGCAAATTTTGTTTGGTTCAATTTTTATTTTTATTCATTTAAAAATTTTTGGTCATATAAAAAATACGCTTAGTGGGAATCGAACTTAACTTCCTTAGCACCTGAGAAGGTGCGTATTACCACCATGCATTTTTTCTTATATATTTTGCTTCTTTATTTTTTATTATTATAAAATTAAATAACCAAAATCCGAACTAAACATCCACCTAAAACTCTGATTTTTGTTCGGTTGATAATTTTTGCAAAATATTAGCTCAGTTCGACTTACGTTTACTAGATTACTTACCTCTAGTTGGTTGAGGTGCATCCTCCTATTCTTTTTTATTAGGCTCCTCCATGTCCAAGGGCTTTGTATTCTTTTTCTCTTAAATATTCATCTCCATGAAGTCACATACAATATCATCAATTCAAACAAGATCCTTTCTCAAATCAAGTGGGTTAGACTTATTAAATACCATATGTATTGACTTTTTAACCACTAGAGTTCTTTTGTTAAATAGACTATAAGCCTTGTTAGAGGTGGAATAGCCTAAAAATATGCCTTCATCAACTTTATAATCAAATGTTTCAAGGTTGTCCTTGGTGTTTAATATAAAGTATTTGCACCTAAATACTTTTAGATATGAGATCTTGGATTTTCTGCTATTTCATAGCTCATCATAAGCTTTTTCAAATTTTTTCTTTTGAAAAGATAGTTTGAAATATAGCAAGTGATGTTAATGGCTTTTTCCTAAAAGTATAATGGCAAATTATACTCATAAATCATTGTTGTAGTAATTTCTACCAGAATTTAATTTTTTTTCTCAACTACCCTACTTTGTTGAGGTATTCTAGGAGAAGAATAATTATATGAGAAATGTTATTTTCATCATAAAAAGAGTGGAAAAGTTCATTTTCAAATTCAATTCCATGGTCACTCCTTATACTAGTGATGCAAAAATATTTTTCATTTTATACTCTTTTAGTAAAACTTTTAAATGCATTAAAAGCATTATTCTTATGAACTAGATAATACACCTAAGTCAATTTAGAGTAATCATAAATTAGTACAACTGTATAATGCATTCCACCTAAGCTAGCAAGCCTTGTAGAGTCAAATAAATCCATATGAATTAACTTTAATGGTCTAGAGGTGGACACTCTATTTTTGAGCTTGAATGATGACTTTTATTGCTTTCCTATTTGATAAGCATTTTATATCTTGTCTTTGGTGAACTTGAGTTTGGGTAACCCATCCACAAGTTCCCTTTTGCAAAGTTCATCAAGCAAATCAAAATTACCATATCCTAATCTCTTATGCCAAGTCTATGTATTATGAGAAATAGACATTAAACACTTCAATTCTTCGTTGTCTACCTTATTCAAATTAATAAAATAGACATTATAAACTCTTTCACCACTAAAAATTATGTTATCATCATCAAGTCTACTAATAAAGTAATTTTTAGGATAAAAAGTTAGTTTATTTTTTATGTCACATTGTTGACTAATACTAAGCAAATTATGTTTCAACCCATCCACAAGCAATACATGATGAATAAAGGAGTTTTTGGGTTATTTATTTTGCTAATTCTAACAATCTTCCTTTTGGCGTTGTCTCTAAAAATCTTTCACTTCCTCCGCCTTTAATCTCTAAGGAAGTGAATTAGCCTTTGTCACTTATCATGTGCCTTGAACACTCGCTATCCAAGTATTATTAACTTTTGCTCTTAATGGATTTTAAGTATACCTCTTTTTCTTTAAGAGACATGAAGTATAGGTTAACTACTTCTTATTATTCCACCTCTTTCTCTGACTCGGAGGAGTCATCTTATATAGCTTTAAAGGCATTTCTCTTCTCTTTAGCTCTCTTGCTCTTATGCTTGAGCCTTGGACACTCATTTTTAATGTGCCTGGGCTTCTTAGATTTATAGCAAGTGACCGCTCTTCTCTTCTTAGACTCACTCTTCTTATTTTCCTTGAAATTTTCCAAATTCTTCCTTCTTAGGAACTTCTTGAAGCCTCTTATAAGTATATCAAGCTCCTTATCTTCCTCACTTAAGTCTATAAGGCTTTTATCATCACTTGACTCTTGTGATGCCTTGAGAGTAATCTCCCTTTTCTTTTCTTCTTTCTCCTCCTTCTTATCTTCCCTTTGTTTAGGTTTGGTTCGTTCATAAATGAGCCACACTCGAGCTAAGCTTGCTTTGCTGCTTAATGTTAATGAACTGTTCATGAGTTTAAATAAGCCTAAACATGATAAATATTTTTAAAAAAATATAAAATGTAAATTAAAATTATTCATTAAAAATTTAAAATAATATATTTACTAAATAAGTTACTATAAAATTATGATTAATAATATATTTTTTTTAACATATAAATGAAAAAAATGTATACATTATATGTCAAATTAAATTATTAATATATTAAAATTACGAGCCAGCTCATAAGCTCTTATTTAAGCTTGTTCGCAAGCTTTGCATAGTTTGAGTTTGTCTCGTTTACTAAATAAGCTTTAATGTATGAGCTCAAATGAGCTTTTTTGAGATGAGTTTCAAGTAGCTTACGAGTGGCTCGACTCGTTTACAGCCCTATTAGTAGCTTACCATTAAGGATATTGATAAAGAGCTTGGAGAGGTCACGTGCCTCCTCAATGAATGTAACCCATGATTCCCAATCCTTTTTGGGTAGCACTATAAGAATCTTTATGTTCACCTCCTCCTTGGTGTAGTGCTTTTCTAATTTTCTCAAAGTGGTGGGAAAAGAATTGAGCCTATTGGTCATTTTGGTGATTGACTCTTAAAGCTTTATCTTGAGGAGTTAATACTTATATACATGGAGTTGAATCTTTTTGGACCTCACTTAAATGTTTCCTTCATAGTGGTTCTCAAGAGTCTTCTAAATCTCCTCGGCAAAGGAGCAATATTATACTTTACCTCCCTCATCTTTTGACATAAAAGCAAGTATTTTTGTCACTGCCTTTTGTTTCTAAAATTTACTTCCTTTTGGTCTTGGCTCTATCTCATTCTCTCCAAGGGCACCACTATAAGAAAATCACTGAATAAAGATGGAAGATTTTGTCTCTATTCCGTCACTAATTGCGAATAGAGACAAAACTGTTCCGTCTCTAAATTTTCCTCCGCTAAATTGCTAGAGACTAATTTATTCCATCACTAATTTTTATAACGGAATTGAGATGGAATTTATGTCACAATTTAGAGATGCAAATTATTTTTCGTCTCTAATTTTGACATGAGAAAATAAGGAAATTCCGTCTCTAATTAAAGACGGAATTAATTTCCATCTTTAATGATGGAAATCTAAATTTATTTTTATTATTATATTTAATTTAAAAATTTATAATATTATTAATTAATTTATTAATTTTATTCAATATTATTGATTAAATTATATTTATAAATAAATTATATTAAATGTAAAAATTAATTCATTAAATATTAATTTTATAAAATAAAAAATTATTCAAACAATCATAATGTTTACATATATACAAAATACAATAATAATTTACATAATATTCCAAAAATTTACTACACATTCAATTTTAAAAAAATTTTATCCGAATCACATTATACTTCGGAAGTTCCAAACTCATCGAATTCTCGGCGACATTATAACTATATCCGCTGCTACCTTATTTCTGTACACAAATGCTTTTATATTAATTAACTGAAATATCAAACCTCTGTGATAGAAGACATCCAAGCTATACAAGCCGAAATGACCAACTCCAATATTCAAGTGGAATACATAAGTCGAAATGCCAACAATGTTGCTGATTGGCTGACTAAATGCCACCTTTGGTTATTAGCTGATGTATTTTCTCTATGCAGTAATCTGCAATTTGCAGCATTGCTTCACAATGATGCACCTGTTCTCACTTCTTCTTAATGCATTTCTCCTTTTCTGACCAAAAAAAAAAATGAATTTATCGATCAAAATTCAGTTAGCTTTAAAAACTAGTGGTTTAGATGTTGTATTTGGATCGAGATTAAAAAATAAAGTGTAACAGTTACAGGTGTAACTATTAAGGGAATAACAGTTACAAGGTTAATGTATAAATTGTATAATTAATTTAAAAAAAAAACTATTAATATATGTGCAATAATTAAAATAAGTAAATAATTTATTATTAATTTTTCACAAACAATAAAATTAATTTGTTAAAATTTTAAATAATTAAACAAATTATTTGAAAATACTTTCATGAAGATAATATCAAAGATTTTTTATATATTAAATTCATAACGGTGAAAATAATATTTATAAATACTAATATGATTAATTCATTGACCTTTTTTTAAGAATTCTGCAAAATAATTAAAAATATAAAATATAAATAAGTAACCGTAACAATATTAAAATTATAAATAAATGATAAAACAAATAAACCACCATAAAATTAAATTAATTTATATATTTTTATATATTTGATTTGTATTTTATTAATGTAGAAAAAAAAAGAGAAAATAAGTAATTTATAAATAGACTTAAAAATGATTTAAAAATGAAAAATTTATAGATTTTTACAGGTCTTTACCCTACTTTCATCTAGGTTAACAAAAATATAGTTAAAGGAGGTTAAGTGTTAAGGGAGCTAACAATTAACCTTAATCTTCTAAAGTTTGCCAAATAGGGTGTAAGGAGGTTAATATATTACCGAAGTAACATTTAACCTCCTTTAATAGGTTAAGTGTTAAGGGAGCTAACAATTAACCTTAATCTTCTAAAGTTTGCCAAATAGGGTGTAAGGAGGTTAATATATTACAGAAGTAACATTTAACCTCCTTTAATACCGATCCAAATGCACTTAAAAGTGTTATTTATTTATATTATCTTGGGATAATAACTTTGTCAATCCTAAAAGTTAAATTGAATTTTTAATTAAGTCTTATAAGATATAAGTTTTTCAATTGAGTTTATAAATTTTTTAAAAATTGAAGCGTTAGTCCTAAGCCGTCAAAATTGACAGAAACTACTGACGTGTCAGTTAATTTGCAAAACTCTTCAAATAAACTGATGACATGTCATTATCCCTAAAGTTCGATATTAAATCTTCTAGGACTTAATTGAAAATTCGATATAACTTTTAGGGCTAATGAACTCATTATCCCCATTATCATTATTTCTAATATATTTGTTTCCTTATATATGGCATCTATGATGCACAGACACCTGTATCAAGAGCCGTGTCCCGTTTTGGAAACGTTTCGGAAACTTGTCGGAAATATTTCGGGGCCGTTTCTGCAAATAAGATAAAGTTTTGGGGTCGTTTCCAAAAATAAACCGAAATTAGATTTCGGATTCTTGAGTTTGCTAACCTCTCATTGGATGAACCAGAATTAGAGACAATATTTTTTTAATGAAGATGTCAATGAGAATGTTTAATATTTTATAAATTGATATGTATAATATTTTAGATAGATAATTGTTTATTTATGATTATTGAGAAATTATATATTATTAAGGGTGTTATTATTTTATTTATAAATATAGGATAAAATGAACATTTGTTGATTTTGAGTTGTAAAAGAAAGTTTTTATTTATTTATAAATGTTGTTATCATATTTTTGGATATATTTCATAATTATTTTTATAATAAAAAATATCATTAACTATGAAAAATATACTTTTAAATTGAACTTAATTTATAATTTATATAAATTAAATTTTATAATTTTTTATATTTATAAATTTACCCATATATTTTTAATATTTGTACATTGATCCCTATATTTTTAATATTTATAAATTGACCCCGGTGTCCCCGTTTCCTATATTTTTGAGAAAAGCTATTTTTTCGTATCCGTTTCTCCGTTTTCCGTTTTTCTGTTTCCCATATCCGTGCTACTTAGAAAATAACTATTCCCACATTTAATAAAACATTCTTAGTAAACTCTTACATAATTATAATTATATAAGCACAACAAGTACAAATATCTTCAATCCCTATCATATTAAAATTCTAATCTCAACCATGATTACAAAACCAACATAATATAACAGTTAAATGATCTATCAACATCTTCGACTTATTTTACAACTACTGATATTACTAATTATAAAGCAAATCCTCAAGCAATCCAGCTTTCACTTATAGTACAAAATATATCTCTTCTCCTAAGCCTTGCCTGCTAAATCCTTACATAATACAAGTAGCTATAGCAACTTCCAGACAGCTTCTCTTAATAACCTATTACTCTAAAAAATTTTATTAAAAAGAATTGTGAGTATTTTCAAGAGAAAATACTCAGTGAGTGAAATAAAGTACAAATAGGGACTATCTAAGAGTAATGTTATATTAAAATCCCAAAGAATAGATTTCAAAAGTAAAAATTTGAAAACACCAATATAGCTAAGAAAGAATTTACTAATAAACATTCATCAATACTCTTGTATCATGACTTTTCACTTTCTATTCCTTTCCTAGATTGTTCATAAGATTCTAATCGGTTAGCTGCAGCCTTCATGGTTTGCTCTAACTCTTTCTTTAACTTCTCTTGTTTCATAGCTTTCTCTACCCAATCTTTAAATATAGTTCTAATGTATAAAATTAGTTTGCACCTTAAAATAATATGTAATCTTTTTTTAAAATTTTATATCCTCTATGGGATAAATATCCTTTGCATATTTGTATAAATCTTCAAATTTGTCAACATATTCTACAACAATTATCAATCCTTGCACTAGTCTAATGAATGATGCCACTTTCTCTTTCTTAAAATTTTCGGTTAGATATTCTTTAATAAACTTTTCTCTAAAAACTTACCAAGTTAAAGTTTTACCAAATAAGTTCTTAACTCTAGCCAGCCAGTCATCTACTTTATTGAACATTAAGCCATATACATTACTCATCTTTTCTTCATTACTTAGTTGTAATATATTAAAGGCTTTCTCTACAGTCTTTACCTGTTTATCAGTTTGACCAGGATTCAAAGCACCATGAAAATCATATGCCTCATACTTTTTGGCTTGTTCAACGATATCTCTAGGGTTTTTATATCTCTTGTTCTCAATTAACACTGTTGTCTTTGTGCATGCTAGCTCTGTAGTGTCTATATGCACTACTTGCAGTATTGGATGATTTGTAACATTCTCTTGCACTGGTAGAGGATGGTCATTCCGTACTCTTTTAGGTATATTTCCAATGTTTGGCATGGAAATCCTAAATCTCGAGCTTCCTTTCTCGCTGCTTACTCAAGCTCCTCGTGATTGCATCCAACTCCTATTGGAGCTTTCTATCTAATTAACTATACCATTCCTTTCTCCTAGAGCACCTCAACCTCTACCTCATCCTCAGCCTCAGCCTCAGCCTCATCCTCATCGTCTGCCTCTACCTAAACCTCTACCACTATTTTGATGAGCTAATCTTCCTTCCCTAAATCTTACCACATCCTGAAATATAAAATCAACAATAATTCTATAAACTTCTACATCAAATATAACTTATTTGCTAATATCCATCAAGTCTCAATCACATTAATGTCTACAGAATCTATTTAACCTATACTTTAATATCAAAAATAATATGACACCCTATCCCACCGACACCTCCATTAGATGAACATAATTCTTGAACACCTAACTTAGGTATCAATGTGGTGGAGTACTACCTCTGAGCTAAAGTAACTATTCCCACATTTAATAAAACATTCTTAGTAAACTCTTACATAATTATAATTATATAAGCACAACAAGTGCAAATATCTTCAATCCTTATCATATTAAAATTCTGATCTCAACCGTGATTACAGAACCAATATAATATAACAGTTAAAATGATCTATCAACATCTTCAACTTATTTTACAACTACTGATATTACTAACTATAAAGCAAGTTCTCAAGCAATCCAGCTTTCACTTCTAGTACAAAATATATCTCTTCTGCTAAGCCTTGCCAACTAAATCCTTACATAATATAAGTAACTGTGGAAACTTTTAGACAGTTTCTCTTAATAACTCGTTACTTTAGAAAAATTTTATTAAAAAGAATAGTGAGTATTTTCTCTTGAAAATACTTAGTGAGTGAAATAAAGTACAAATAGGGACTATCCAAGAATTATGTTACATTAGAATCCCAAAGAATAGATTTCAGAAGTAAAAATTTAAAAACACCAATATAGCCAAGAAAGAATTTGCTAATAAACATTCATCAATACTCTTGTATCAAGCCACCGGGATAAATATTTAAAATAACTCGATTAGCATAAGTTAAAAAATTAAACTTTCAAATATTTAAGTAACTTTTTAGTATCATAATCTTCAGTTATGGGACAACATTTGATATTTGAAGAAATTTTTATTTCATTGATTTCATCTTATTCATCATGTATTATACAAGTACGGTCTTGTAACTTCTTACAAGATTCTCAATACTTCACGGAATATAATAGAAGTTTAAACATTCATTATCATTTATCCTTTTATATGTATCAAACATATCTCAGAGAATTTCATACGACCCGGTCGTATATGCTATCATGACATCTCAACTTATACTCTTCACAACACTTCATTTATTTTTGATACTCATCGATTACATTCGATGTACCTCTAGAAAACTTTGTGATTTTACTTAGAGCACTAGAAGATTTATATACATCCACATCAATTTCGGAGCACTGCACCATATGTATAAGTAGATATCAGTATGGCTAGTAATATTACCACACTGAAGGTTATCACATTTATTTATTAATAATGTGTTGACCTAGCCCCAGAGGTTACGGAAATACGTCCCAAAGTATAATATCTCAAACAAGGCCTTATCGTACTTATATCGTTCATTCAGAGCTAGAGTTATATTTCTGTCAATTCCTTTCGAATGTCTTATCCTACATACGATCTTACATCTCATCACATAAGTTGAAAGGTTGTATCCCCGATACATCATGCCAACTCACCGAAGCCTGCCACGTCCACAACGTGGGCTTACTATCTCTTAGTGTGCTTTGTGCTTATTATTGTTTCATTTCTTAAACTGACATGTCAATATATTATTGTCATTGCTATTATCCTTTCTTTATTGTATTAGCTTTTATAAAATTTGCACATTTTTATTTTAATTTGATATATATAAGTTGATATGTTCTCGATCTTGAAGTTGTATCATTTTCTTTCATAATTTTCTATTAATTGATTGTTTAAAGCTTGTATCTACTTTGATCCATTATATTTGATATTGATTCTTATGAAGATAATTTTGCTAAATTAGATACAATATTTTTTATAGTCACTCAAATTTCTATTTGGTATACATGTGCTCATATGTATGAATATTTATATATATAGAATGTAATTTTACCATTATAAGTATATGTCGCATACATATGTATGTATTTATAAAGCTCTATCGCTTTCCAAAATTTGTTGATTGTAAGTTATTGTATTAACTTAAATGTACTTTATATATATATATATATATATATATATATATATATATATATATATAAAATAATGCAATGCGTTAGCTTTATTATTTTTGAAAAGCCTCAAATATATATTTCTCTAATCAAATTTTATTATACAATGAAATAAGCATTTGAATAAATTTAAGTATAGCTCAAAATTATTCTATATTTAAAATTATGGGTCTACTCAAATATTTTTTTTTTCATAACTACAAGTGTCTCTTTACTTATACATGCATATTGATACTTCATGCTTCAAAAGATGCCATTAAACCCTCAACTTCATTCTTCTCTTCTTTTAAGCCCTCCATTATTTCCAATTTATTCCCTCCTTTCTTTTATTTCCTTCCAATTGTATCTTTTCCTAAACTCATTTTGTTACAATTGAATCATTCACCATTTATTTCAGCACAAATTTATACTAAGTTTACATTTATTTTAATAATTTAAATTCACTGACTAGTATTCCGAGGACACGGATGTGACACTTTCTATGATTATTTTGTCTTTGACAAAGTAAAATTCATTTTTTTAATAACTGCTATTGGATGATATAAAGCACTCCTATTTTATAGTGAGAAAAAAGTCTAAAATTAAAGTACCTAAAACACAAAGTTACCCAAGAAATTTTTTAAGTGTCAAATATACAAGAGGGTACCGAACTTTAGCTGTATTTCAATTTGATCACCAAACTTTAATTTGTATCTTTTTAAATACCATACTTTTATTTAGTTCACAATAGTGACGTATAAACTTTTTTGGCACTTCAACAATCCAAAATTATTATTTTGATCTAGAATTAGAGATTTTTTACAAATAATTCCATATTTTCTAGACATTTATTAAAAAATAAGAACAAATTTGAAAATTATTTTGATTCCACCTAATAAGACTAGACTCATTTTGAGTAGTAACATAGGCTAGGAGAAGGTAAGCTTCTAAATTTTTTGTAGCTTTTGGACTAAATTAAAAAAATAAAGAGATTGAGAGATTAAAATGATTTGAAGTGAAATTTAGAGGACTGAAAAATTTAACAGTACTCTTTTTGAAACAAAATTAAAGTTAAGTCACAAAAAAAAAAAAATTGAAGTTTAATACCCAAACTGCAATAAAATATGAAGTTGGGTTTTATTGCAGTTTGGATAACCACTGTTGCATTTAACCCAATTTTTCAAATTTTAATAATTGTCAAATATATTTTACAGAAAAATATAAGTAATTTTGATAATATAATTAAACTCTTAAAATAAAAGTGGACATAATTAATACAACTCGTAAATTTAGAAAAACAAATTGAAATAATTTTAAAAAATAGGTTTTAATTAATAATCGATCTAAAGTTTAGGACAAAATTGATCATCTTTTCAAAAAAAAAGTACATGAATAAATTTTTTCAAATACATCCCCAAATTAAGAAATTTGATATCATTTTTTAAAATTTTTATGCATAAAAAAAATTTAACAAAAGAAAAAATTCAAAATGTATAAAACTTGTTATCAAATACATTGACTTGAGCAACAATATTAATAGGTCCACGCACGTCATTTTTACGAGTGTCACTACATTGGCAGAGTAAATAGACATGACATATTAATAGGTCCACGCACTTCATTTTTCGATGCAACAATGTACTCCAATTAGTACGTATTACATTTTTCTTTTTTTGATATAAATGCATTTGTTTTCTTTTTTAGAAAAAAAAAAATCTTCAATTAGCTAAGAATTTCAAAATTCTGAACTTGTTTCTAGTTAACTTATATTTTTAAAATGTGATAATTATATTATTAGTGTACGAATTATTTCAATTTTTTGATAATAAATAAGTATGTAAATTTATAAATTAATTATAATTTAATGTATTTAACAAGTTATTTTTAAGCTGTTGGTTACTCGGTCTTTAGATCTTTTAATTATTTTAATAAAATGATAGATCCCTATATTAGATGCCTAGTTGTACATTTTAGTACAAAAGTTTATTTTCTTTATCTTATAATATGATAATATAATATTTATCCAACAATTTGAAATAATTTTCTCAACAAAAAATTTAAAATAATTAAAAAAGAATTTGAAATATAATTAACGCATTAATGCAACTCACAAATCATGTGAGTTGTGCTATCATTTTACCAACTGACAAATTTTTTACTCATTTAAAATTTATTAAGTAAATTGAACTAATTTAAAAATAATATAATTTACTTATATATCCACACACCTATTCAATATAAAAATAAATTAAAATATAAAATTATTAAAATTGAAAAGTTTAAATACTAACAATATAATTATCCTTTTTACAACTAGATTAACATCACTTTCTATATAAATAAAGAATATATATAAGTATATGAGAAACTGAGCATAAAAGTCCACAAAGGCAAATCTATATCATCGAAAGGGAAATTATAATGATACAAACTGGCAACATTTTACATTCAACACTCAAGAGAGTTGTAAAAGTTTTGAAAGAGACAGCTGAGCATTGAAAAATAAAGAGAGGACCAACTAGGGCAAGGAAAAAAAATCATCTCTCTGATATTTTTTTTTTCAGATGAATATTCTTCCTCCATTATTAAGAAAAATTCTAATGCATTTCACATGTATTGCACTCAAATAATTAAATTTCTAAGATATATTAACCAAAAACAAAGTATTCAAATTATATATCATAAGATCAATGATTTAGTACAACAATTTTCAGCATAAAAAAAATTGTCACATCAAATTCTTCTTAAATTTATACCAAGAGATAGTTTTATTCTCGGTTTGCAGTATTTTACGTATGTTGTAATCTTCTGGGTACGTGCAATTACTTTGTTTACTTAGGATAGAGAGGGATTTTTTCATCCTTTTTTGAAAAATTAAAAAAAATTGATTTATCATGATTTTTTTAATTTAATGATACGAAACATTATTTCTTTTTACAAAAAAATATTTTAATTATGTCAATTAAACATGTTCTGATTGCTATATAAGAAAATGGTTTGCTTGGTCTTATTTCTATGTATGCCCATCTCTCTTACTAGCAAGATGAATTTTTAATTTTAAAATTGAGGAAAAAAATCAACCTAAATCCCTAAAAGCTAAGTGAAATATATACAAAACATATAGAAATGGAGAGAATTCAATTGAAAGCAATTAGAAATACGTAACTGAAATTTTAAAATGCATAAAACGGAAAGGTCTCAAATTTTAAATTTTAAATTTTTTCATTTATTAATATCATGAAATTTGTTATTTTCTTATTAAAATTATAAAAATATATATATTTATATATGTATAACCTATTGTTATTATCCGAATCTTCTCTAGATTTTGAAAAAACCATTATAGGGTGATCCCTGAGAAATAAATCTTAAAAAAGTATTGTCTAATTTTTTTTGTTTAATACTAATGTTTAATTCTTTTTAATTTTGTATATTTCAATGCCAATATATGTATATAAAAGTAAATTTTATTTGTTTTATTTAATAGAGAAATTAAACGGTCCCCACAAGACACAAGTATCATGATGTGTGTACCAAATAAGGCGGACATATATATGAGGAGTGAGTCCCCACTCAACATGTATAATGGCAATACAAATGATACCTAAATTGAATGATCCTAACCATCTAACTTTGTACGTGTAATTTTAGTCCACAAGAACAATCTAGTTGCATCTCTTTTCTTGGTTCTCTCTTCTTTTTCATAATTTATGATGTGTGAGCTTTGTGTTATATGCATGTGTGTGGCCTCAAGATTTGGAAATGGTGTTTGATTTTGTACCTTTTTTATTCAAAAAAAAAAAAAAAACATTTACTTACTTTATCAAGATAAAAATCAAACCCCGCACCTCAGAAATTCACAGTTAAAATTTTATTCGATGTATTATTTCAATGTTGCATCGAACAATAGTTATTTTAAATTTTGAAGTTTGACGATTCATAAAATTGCTAAATGTTACATTTTTAAGCAAATAGTAACTAATAAAAGCACGTCCAATTCAATACCATTGATAAATATAATTTTCTAACTTAAAGGGGCTGGCTTAATGGCATATAAAGTCCACTGAATTTATATGTAAAGACGTTTTACAATGAAAAGCTCTATGTTTAAATTCTTATCAAGTCAAATTTTTTTTAAACTAACGTCCACATACAAAATGCAAATATGAATCAATTTCATACTCAATATAGTATGAAAATGCTTTGTGTAATTTTGTAAAATTGAATTAAATTATATGGATGGTGGAAGACAACTTTGAAATATGCCTGCCAACGAAGAGTAGAGCAGAAGAAGACCCACAAATCTGAAGGTGCATGCAAATACCTTTAAACGATCAAAGTGGGTTTCGTACGTTTGATGGGTGCTTTATAAACCCTAGTATAAGTGTAAAGCTGGCAAAAACTGCTTCTGTGGTTCCTTTTAATTTTGTTTTATTTTTCCTATCAAGGATAAAAAGTGCATTGCATTAGAGCAACTTTGAGCCAAACCATAAGACAAATCATATATAATGAAACGCAGGTACACATGCTTTCGAAGAAGAGAGAAGAAAAAAAAAAAGATACACATGCATGCATATACTTGTATTTATCCACCCCGAAGGTACAAAATATTATTCATCTTTTAGGCTATTAGTTGCAAGGTTGTCAAAATATAATATATATATATATTTATTTAATTCTAAAACCAGTGAGGGATATATAAACTCGGAACATAAAATTAAATCATAAAATTATAAGATTTTATATTTTACCTAAAATCTTTTAAATTATATTTATGTATGTTTAGTAGGAATTGTATATGTAAAAATATAAGGAAAAACACATATTTTGCCCCATGTATTTTAACTTTTTTTTACATTACCCCCTTATACAAATAAATCGGTACATTGCAACCCTATATTTTTATTTACTGGTACATTGAGCCCTTATTAAACAGGAAGAGATAACGAATGTTAAAAAATATCCAGCTTGGTCCTTATAATTTTAACATATTTCTTTTTAATAAATAAATCCATAAAATTGCTAAAATAATTCAATTAAATTTAATAAAAATTTTAAAAATTATATGCTTTTTATTTAATTGAGATTTATATCATCTATTTCTAATAGATTTATAATATTAAAAAATATATAATTATAAAAATTATAATATATTTTAATTATTCATTGAATGTTTATATAATTAATACACAAACATGGAAAAATTCAATACATGATAATTTAATTAATAAAAAGGCACATAAGCTATTTAATAAATAAAATACTAGTGAAAATTCATAATATTTTTCAAATAAAAATAAATAAAATATTATCACACATAATTGTTTTTCTTAAAATTAATACTCAATAAATTAATAATTCTATTAATTAATATTTTTAAAGAATAAAAATTTTAATTTACTATAATATTATCTTTAAACTTATAAATTTATATTTTGCCATATTTAAAAAAATATAATAGACCTAGGGGTGAGCATAGTTTTCGAGTTGACTGAACCGTGAATTAAACCGATCTAATTTAGTTTAGTTTGATTTGATTTCTCGGTATTTTTAATTTTTTAGAATCGAACTGAAAGTTCAGTTCGGTTTGATTTTGTATCTGAAAAATTCGGTTAACCAAACTAACCGAATTTTTATTTTTTTATTTTTCTATATTTCAAAAAATTTTAAAAAATATATAATAATTTAATATAAAAATAAATAATAATTTTGAAAATTTTTGTTCGGTTGGTTCGGTTTTATGATCGAAATTTTGATTCAATTCAGTTTGGTTTTAGGGTTTAGTTTGGTTTGGTTTTTAATTAACTCGATTCGGTTAATTTGGTTCAGTCAGAAAACCTCCAAAACTGACCGAACCTACTATTGCACACCCCTAAATAGTCCTTACTCGTATTTGAATAATATACAAATTATAGTTAATTAATTACTATTTATATTAAAATTATTTTAAA
>CATIWO010868151.1:0-25182 GCA_949673435.1 Macaranga tanarius | reverse complement strand
GGGTCTCTATCATATCAGACATAAGACCATCGAGGTCACGGCCTCGAGAGTAACCACCACTCAAAATGCACTTTTGCATCTTTCCATGAACACGTACAATATGCTCAATTAATGCATCAATATCATCAAAACGCCTCATAGTCTCTATCTTCATCTTACGAATCTCTTTTCTAAGATGATAGATCTTTTACAGATGAAATTCAGTCCTAATCATTGCGGGTACAAGCATAATGACTCCTTTTCTATACACAATACAAAAAAAGAATTTTAGTTTATCACACAAAGTAATAATCTAAGGATAATTGAAAACTTATTTTCAATTAATATTATTATGCATGGAGACAATAAAAAAAAATTCCAAAAATGCAATTTTAAAATTCTAATTTTTACAAATTATATTATTGAAAACAGAAAATAATATTTAAACAATATTTAATTTATTAAATATTTTTCACAACAAAGGAAAAAATTAAAATTATTTTTTGTAAGCTCAAAAATTTATAATAATTATCCCACAAAATTAGAAAAATAAAAATATACATACTGGAAAAAACAGGGATCAAAACGGAGTTTTGTACAAGCCGCATGCGCCCTCACGTGCCTCCATGCGCTGAGCATAATTAATTTTTTTTAATATTGATGCCACGTATCACATTGTGATTGGTCCATGTCGTGCCCCGTGTCGACATGCCATTGGTCCTAAGTGCTGATACAACAGCCATATCACTGCCACGTGACAAAACCCATGCTAACGTGTCTGCCACATGGCAGACATGTGTCACTCCGCAATTGGTCCAATTACCTAACATGGTAGACACGTCATCGGCCACGTAAGTGCTGACTCATTGGCTTCTGCCCATGTGGTAGAAGACCATTGGACCGCGTGGTATGAGCTACCCAATCAGCTCGTGCCACGTGTCGCATTGACGTGTGAGAGGAGCCTTTGCTCCACCTGCTGACGGTGGCACGTGCAAGCCTCGCGCTGCCTTCCTGGTCAAATCAGGCATCCAGACTTTTTCCGGTGGGGGGTTTTTGGGTGTCCTCGTCTCATTGATAAGGTCAAAACTTATAAATACCCCTTTCCTAATAGTGATATCAATTTTGCATATTAAATCAAAAATCAAAACATGTATATATACTACAGGACAAAATAACACAGATTTCCATAAAGTGCAGTGTATAATCCAAAGGACGAAAATCATACTTTTCAATTTAATATATAACAATATCATGCCAATGATACTAAATTAAGAAGACATGCTCTGATACCAATGAAAGGAAAGGAGGGAAGAATAATAAATCATAAAGAGATACAAATTACTGACCCTTTTCTCTTGCAGTGGAAACCATGGTAAATATGTTGATCGGAGCCTTTACTACCAGAGTAAAGGCTATGTCATCACAATCTAAATATCAATGGAATGATCTAGAATGAGAGAAAATTCACCGAGTATTTTTAGTGTAGAGGGAGAGGATAAATACACAGAGTATTTTTCTGTGCAGAGAGATTTCTGTATTCTGCGTTCATTTTTTTTTCTTGGGTTGTTGGGTTGTGTTACGTACATTAAATATAAAACTCATACTCTACAAAAGAGTAGTAAGTAGACTTCTATTAGAAGTCTTTTTACACCCAATCTAAAACTTAAATAGATTAAGTCATGGATGTATATTATCTAACATTAACTAATTGGTTAATTTTAGAAATATTATAAGTTTATTTTAAAAATTATTTTTTTTGTTCATAAGAAAATAAAAATACAACTAAACTTGATTTATTGCGACTTCATTGTAGTTAACACTATATCACTTAAGAAATACTTTTACTATTAAACATCCATATTATTTTAGCTTTAAAGCATATATTATTTATAATATTTTCTAAAATAGCGTCAAAGTGTAAAGTTTGTGGAACCAATGATACTTAAATATCACATAAAAAAATCATAAAACTAGTATTGCTATAAGTTGAAACTATATAGATAAAAATTTTACTTTCTCTTAAATTTTTTATATGATAAAAATTGGAAAAGAAAGAAAAAAGAAAGCCACTCATAAGAAAAGAAAAAAAAAGAAAAAGAAAACCATTAGTTTTTTTTGCAAATTATTAATTAGATATTGTAGGTTTTTATTTTCTTTTTAAAATTCTTAGAAGGGGTAGACTTCATTATTTAATAATAAATTTTTATAATAATATGTATTTAACTTTTTTTTTTGGTAAAAAATATACAAAAAAACTTCATTCATTTGTCATAAAAATAGACATTACATCTAGCCTGAGCAATAGTGAGAGCTCACAATGTGTAGTACATAACAAGTCCCTATTGGAGATTAAGCTTTCACACTTATAGAGCCAATCTGCAATAATATTGGCCTATATATGGACAAAGTTAATGAGCAGTTTTCCTACGTGCGACTGTTGCCAAGAAAACTTGAATTTCTTCAATCACTGAGGCATGTTCCCAGTTGATTAATTCATGTTTATCATTGATGACTTGAACCACAGTTTTGGCATCTGATTCTATAACTGCATCTTCAATATCATTGTTAACCACAAATCTGACAGCTTCCCTGATTGCAATAGCTTCGGCAGTGGATGTAGAGGAACATCTAATGCGAGCAGAACAAACTTGGACTACTTTACCTTTGCAATCCCTGCCTATAAACGCAATCTGTCCTTTTTTTAATGCAGGGGAAAAAGCTGCATCACAATTAAATTTAATTTTCCCTTGTCTAGGTAGCTCCCACTTATGAGTTGAAGAAGTAGATGAATATGAGAGGTGGGGATGGTTTTGATTCAAGTTAACAATCTCATTCCATTGCTGTTGTTTTCGATGCAGAACTATCAATGGATCACTTTTTTCTGCCTGGAATACTTCTATATTCCTAGAGCTCCAAAGCTAATGGCAAATGATGGTTACCAATTCGAGCCCATACGCAATATCATCATTACTTAACAAGTTTCTTATGTTAATCCACTATTGAGAGAAAGACTAGAAACCTATTTCCCTCGGCTTGTAGAATAATTGAGAACAAACTAAATTATCTGAGCTATAGGATAGAAGAAAAGTATGTGTTATAATGATTCCTCTCTACAAGTACACCTTGGGAAACTAATTTCAGCTACACAACCTCTTTTAGCTAAGTTAGCTTTAGTAGCTAAAGAGTTCTTCATATATCACCAGATAAAGAACTTTAACTTTGGAGGGACTTATAAATTCCAGACTGATAACCATAGCTCTTGATCATGAGTTTGGTAGGAGTTTGCAGAAGTACTAACTTGTTGGTGCTGATCTTGCATTTCTTTTAATCTGTGGTAGACTGATTTAACTGAGTAATGGCCATTTTTTTCAAAATGCTAGATTAATTTGTCAGTTCGTCCTTGCCCAATCATTGGAATTTCTTCGATAGCTCTCACTTCTTGGTCAGTAAATAGTGCCCTGAGGACCTTTGAGTTCCATTGCCGTTGATCTTGAAAAATAATATCTTTCACCAATTTAAATGGAGTGTCTAGTGGAGTATGGGACTGCAACTAAAAATTAGGAATGCCCAGAATCCAACTATCTTCCCATATGCTGATGCTGTTGCCTGATGAAACATTCCATCAACTGCCAACTTTTATCAAATCCCTTCCTTGTAAAATACTTACCCATATCTATAAAGGCCGAGAACCTTTTTTAGCATCAAAGAAGCTGGAGAAGGGAAATTAAATGGTTTTTAACAATCTTGCACATAAAGAATTGGGCCGTTGAATGATATTCCAACTTATTTTGCCAGGAGCACTGTATTAAAGAGCTAAAGATCCCTAAAGCCCAGACCTTCATCCAATTTATGTTTTGTAAGAGTCTTCCAAGCCACCCAATGCACCTTTCGCTTTTCTAAATCTTGTGTCCACCAAAAATTTTGAACCATTTGTTCTAGTCTCCTTATTACCTTCCGAGGCAACTTAAAAACTGACATTATGTAAGTGGGTATAGCTTGAATGATGGACTTGATGAGAACATCCTTACCTGTTGGAGACAAAAACTTTACCTTCCAGCCCTGTACTTTCTGAGAAACACGATCACAAATTTCATTACAGAGTTGAGTCTTGATTTTACCCTATTTAGATGGGACTCCCAGAATTTTAGAAATAGCATTGGATTCAGCTATAGCAAATTCAGCAATAATTTGTTGCCTTTAGGATGAAGGAGTATGAGTGCTAAACAACACACCTGACTTGTGGAGATTAACCTTTTCGCCAGACGCATTATAATACATCTTCAAAATAGTGTTGAACCTCCTGGCTTCAGTAATGTTAGCTCTACCAAATAGAATAATATCATCAGCAAATTGCATATGGGATAGAGCTTCACATCTTCTGTTAATTTTATATCCTTTTAACCAACCTTCTTGTCTAGTTTTGGATATTAATTTGGAAAGCACATCAGACACTAGAATGAATAAATATGGTAGTAGTGGGTCACCTTGTCTAAGGCCTCTACTTGGCCTAAACGGGGTAAGAAGGCTACCATTAACTGAAATTAAATAACTAACAGAGCTCACACACTCCAGTATTAATTTTGCCCACCTCCTACTAAATCCCATTCTAATCACAATCAAATGTAAGAAATCCTAATCTACTCCATCGTAAGCTTTTTCCATGTCCAACTTAATAGCCATACTACAATTCCTAATAGCTAAGATGCCTTTTAAGCTATGGAGCACGTCATGAGTAATAATTATATTCTCTTGAATGCTATGATTAGAAATGAAAGCTGTTTGAAAAGGAGAAACTAAATTATTGATGAATTTTTATAGTCGAGAAGTAATGGTTTTGGATATTACCTTATAAAGAAAATTACAACAGCTGATTGGGTGAAATTTTGACAGCTGCTCAGGAGATCTGACCTTAGGCACTAGAGTAATCTATGTTAGTTCAGACTGGAGATCAACTTACCTGTTAAGTAAAAGTCCCTTACCAATCTGACTACATCGCCTTTGACTAGCTCCTAATTCTCCTGAAAAAAAAGACTTAGGAAACCATCTGGACCAGGAGCTTTTAATTTCCCCAGTTAAAACATCGCTTCTCTGACTTCATCTTCGCTAATCGATGCAAATAAAGAGTTATTCATCTCAGCAGTTACAATGTTGGTTATGCTGCTAACTATTTTAGGAGCAATAAGAATATGTTCACTCATATAAAGGCTTTGAAAGTGAGATTGCACTTCCTCATTAATCTGTTTTGCCTCCATGAGCCATTCCCTGGTCTTGCTTCAAATCTTTAGCAGCTGATTTTTTAACCTTCTTTGGACTGTGGTCATGTGGAAAAATTTAGAATTTCGATCTCCTTCTAATAGCCAATCAATATGAGACCTCTACTTCCAATGAAGTTCTTCACGATCTCATGCCTCTTGTAATTCATTCGTCAATTGCCTTTCTTTATCTCTGTCTACCTATTCATAATTCCCTTCGTATAAATTGTTAAGTTGCTCTTTATGCTATTGGATCTTCTTTTTGGGTTTACCAAACTTGTTCTTACTCCATTACTGTAGCTCTCTGGCGTAGTTGGTTAGCTTCTGTGTGATTATAGCACCTGTCCCTCGCTCTGGAGCTTTTATCCATTCCATTTTAATAATTTACTAACACTCAGCCTCTTTATGCCATTTCATCTCAAATTTGAACCTTTTTTTAACTCTCGGTGTGGTTCTTTGTAGTTGTATAATTAATGGTCGATAGTTTGAACCTAGGAAACCCTCATATAACACTTAAGCATCTTGAAAAATTTGCATCCATTCAACTCTTGCAAGAGCTCTACCTAACCTAGCTTTAATTATAGCTGCATATAGCTAACAATTATGCCATGTGAAATGGCCACCTTTGAATTCCAGATTAATGAGATCACAATCATCAATGAACATTTGAAATATTGATGCTTGAGGCCAATTGATGCCATTTCCACTTTTTTTGTCATCTGAAGTTAAACACAAATTAAAATCGCCAGTTACTAACTGCATCCATTCGGGCAAGACACAAAGCTCCTATAGAACTGCAACCTTCTCCCCTCTGGCTGGAGATTCGTAAATTCCTGTGAAATGCCAGCTTTGATTATCCCTGATCTATACATCTATGAAATTCTTAGTTTTTCTACAGATCTGTACATCCCATTCTTTCTTCCACCATAATACTAGACCACCTGATTTGCCTTGAGGATCTATATACTCTCTTTCATCAAACCCCATTCCTCATCTGAAATTCTTCATATGTTGTTGCTGTTGTTTGGTTTCTATCAAAAATATCAAATCCAGTTTATGTTTGAGTATTAACTCCTTTAGAACCTTCTTAGTGAATCTGCTCCCCAATCCTTGACAATTCCAGATAATAATACTCATATGAGCAACTCTAGATTGAAGCCCATAGAGAGACAAATAAAACAAACACCTAAAAACTTCTAGTGTTCTTCAACACGCTATTAGAATATTGAAAAAATATAAATGGAAAGAACTGTAGCTATCAGAAGCTATCACTGCTGTCTCTCATTATTCATAAAACTTACTTATACCTATTATTTAACTTTTTGAATACATAACTTTAAACATGTGTATTTGTATTATATAATTTAGCATCTATTGTAAAAATTTATTTCAGTGACATAATTTAAGAATCAAATTTTTATTTTTATTAAATCTTTAATGTGTTGATTAAATTTTTACTATACTATTTAATTTTTCAAGTCATCCAATTTAAAAAATAAAATAAATAAATGGAGAATCAATTTTATTAATATTGAATTATAAAATAAGACATAAATTGTATACATTTATTTGAACTAATTTTTGTTTTAGTGCATTGCACATAGTTAATATTTGTTGCACAACACATGCATGATTCTAAAAATAAAAATTATAAATATTTGTTATAATTTATATATGTTAGAAATGCAAAATTATCAATTAAAATAGAGTTTGGATCACTTGCCTCTTGATGATTCTATAAAGAAATTTGTATGAATACTATATCAAGTGTTAATCACACTACAAGGGAAAAAATACTTATTTTTCACAACCCAATTTACTTTAGTTTAATCTATTGATGAAGGGAGAGTTTCAGAGATTTTTCTTCTCTTCTGTATTTTATATGTTCTATTTTATCCACAATGTGTTTACGTTATTTTTTTTATATAACATTTTACAGGATTAACGTCTCCTATAATGTTAGAAGCAACTACCTATTGGTAGTTGTCTGCCTTTTTTTAATGAATTGGGTTGGGTCAACCCATCATAGGCTACCCGTATCCAAATTCTAATATCTCCCACTCGCACATGACGGTTATGACCCATTGCGAGATTTTCTTTAATCAATAGACAAACTATTCATACTAGTAAATGAGTCATGCGACCTAGCGAGCAAAACCTGCACTTTGGAGCTTGTCACTATGGATCTATTAGGAATAACATAGAAGCTTTGACCCCAAATAAAATTAAATATTAGTTAATTAATTATACTTGCAGTACCCTAGATTCGTCACTTTCAAATCAAATTAACTTATCTAATACCTCGAAGAGCATGTAAAAATATTTTTATTTTTGTGCATCCATAATCAAGTCATACTTCTCTTAAGTGATAAGATTGGTCGGCCAATTGACACAACGGACAAAATCTTCCTTTCCTACTCAGAATTTGCAATTTATACACAGCTATTTTTCTAGACATGGTCTATAAATTGAATCATTCGTGATCATAAGTAGCATGCTAAGATTGTAAAACACTATATATAAATCACAAAGAATAATAAAAAGTATAAGGGTACCGACATAAGGATTTTAACATTATCCTCAAAGTCTCTCCCACTACCTTTTCGGTCGTACAAGCACACATGGTATGAATCATGTGCTACAGTATTTAAATTTTAATTTGATGTCAATTATAACACTATACAGATCTAAGTTCAGTCACTTATTAGTGTCTAACTCGAATCCTCTAAGTACTCTCAATAGTAGGTAATAACTGAGAATTTGCATCTGGCTTACACAGGTCATTTGGATGGGGCAATCCAAATCGGTTGTATATTAAATTTCAACCTCATCTTATTTTCTTTTAAGGCAATCTTAACATTTAGTCTCATCTCTACTTACTATCTCAGCGCTAGAGGCGGTTGATTGTGTGAGTAAGCCAACCTAAAACCTGTGTGACATTATTATGTTGAGCAATTACTATTACAAGCGTGATATGTATAAGGTAAGAATATAATTAAGAAAACACATCAATCATTGCATCTAATTAAAAAGTTCAATACATAAGCTTAACAACATCTCTTATATTCTATACAATCCAAAAGAATTTACATGTGCAAAAAATACATCTCTTGGAATTGGCTTAGTTCACGAGTCAGCCACCATGCTATACATAGATATGTATTGTATGGCTATTTATCGTTTGGCTATAATGTCTCTAACATAGTTGTACTTTGTATCTATATGTTTGGTTCTACTATGATATTTGGGATCTTTAGTGTAAGCAATCGCTACTTGATTATCACATTGAATAGTAATGGCTCCTTCACAACCATTTTGAAAACCTAAATTCATAAAGAATCTCTTTAACCAAACAGCTTCTTACATTGCAACTAAACATGTAATAAATTTAGCTTCCATAGTTGACAAGGCTATACATGTCTATTTTTTACTACTCCATGAAATGGCGCTTTTATTTAGTAAAAAAACATAGCTCGAAGTGGATTTGCGTTGATCAAGGTCTCCTCCTCAATCAGTATCTGAATATCCGATTAGATGCAAGTCGGATCCTTAATAACACAAGTAATAATCCATAATGCCTTTTAGATACCTTAGAATCCTTTTTACAACTTTCCACTGCTCTCGTCTAGGATTCGATTGATATCGACTAAGTAATCCAATATCAAAATAAATATATGGGTGAGTGCACAACATAGCATATATCAGACTCCCCATAGCACTAGAATATGGTACAGTGTCCATTTCTTTTTGCTCTTTTGGATTATTAGGACATATTTTGAGACTTAAAGCCTCTCCTTTTGACACAGGAGTATCCATAAGTTTACAGCTACTCATATTAAAGCGTTATAAAATCTTTTGAATATAATTCTCTTGTAACAGACCCAAAAGTTTATTTGAATGATTTCTTTTAATTTTAACACCCAATATGTAGTTAGCCTCACCCATGTCTTTCATGTCAAAATTTGTGGACAACCAATTTTTAATGTCCATTATATACTCTTTGTCATTTTCAACTATTAAGATATCATCAACATAAAGAGATAGAATTACAAATTTGTCATCACATCTTTTAACATAAATATAATGGTCCTCTTTAATCATCTTGAAATCATAAGTCATAATAGCCTTATGAAATCTAAGGTACCATTATCTGGATGACTATTTAAAACTATAAATGGACCTTTGGAGCTTCCATACTTTGCGCTCTTAGCCTTTAACGATAAATCCTACAGGTTGTTCCATATAGATTTCTTTATCCAGTTTTCCATTGAGACAAGCCATTTTTATATCTATTTGATGCAATTCTAAATCCATATAAGCCATAATAGCCAAGATAAGGCGAATAGAGGTAAACCTAATAACAAGTGAAAAAGTTTTCTCATAATTTATACCCTCTTGTTAAGTATAACCTTTCGCCACAAGTCAAGCTTTATATCTATCAATAGAACCATCCACCTTATGCTTAATCTTAAGAATCCACTTATTCCTAATAGCTTTATGGCTAGGAAGTAAATTAACCAAATTCCAAACTTGATTCATTCTCATTGATTCCATTTCCTCTTCTAATGAAACTTTCCACTTTTCCTTGGCAGAACACTCAAGTGCCTCTTTCACAGTTTTAGGTTTTTTTTTATCATCATCGAGAGTGACAATATAGACTTCATTCTCAATTGGAAAATGCTTTTTAGGAGTTTTAAATCATATACTTTGGCATAATTTAGAATTACTACTTTCAACAATCGAAATTGGTTTAGTTTCAGTCTCATCTCTCCCACTCAATTATGATGGGTGAAGTAATTCTTGCATGCTCCTACTGTCTAAAATAGAACTAGGTACCACATTTTATGTGTCAACCATATATTAACTTGCACCAATCTCATTATCATCATCTATCTCAAATAAATATAGATCTTTATCAACATCATCCCTCATAGGGAAATGATTTCCAAAAAAAGTTACATCACAGGACTTAATTTCAGTTAATCTTCCATCAGAATCCTTACCAATAAACACATAATCTTTTGAGTTTTCAGAATATTTTAAAAAGACACAATTCTTTCCTCTTGGTCCTAATTTACCAAATTTATGAAAATTGTCAAGAATGTATACTGAAGATCCCTATGGATGCAACTCATTTAAGTCAGGTTTCCTACCCGTCCACAACTCATAAGGCATAGAGGAAATTGATTTAGAAGGCACATGGTTAAGTATATAAGTAACAAATAATAAAGCATCACCCTAAAAACTAATTGGGAGATTAGCTTGCGCCATCACAGACCTAACTATTTCAAGCAAGGTTCGATTCCTTTGCTCAGCAACACCATTTTGTTGTGAAGTTCTAGGAGTTGTTAATTGCCTTACAATTCCTTTTTCATTACATAATTCTTTAAATTGTTCAGATAGATACTCTCTATCTCTATAAGTCCTTAATGTTTTTATTTTTCTATCTAATTGATTCTCAGCCTCATTTATATATTTTTTAAAGCAGTCTAATGCTTTAAATTTATGAGAGATCAAATAGACATGACCATATCGAGTGAAGTTATCTATAAATGTAATGAAATATGAGGCTTCATGCCTTGCTTTGACACTTATTGGTCCACATGTATCAGAATGTACTAGTTGTAGTGGATATTCAGCTCTTGTGCCCTTTTCAAATGGTTTTCTGGTAGCTTTTCCTTGTAAAAATAATTCACAAGTAGGCAATTCAAATTTTATGTTTGATCCCAAAAGACCATTACGAGCAAGTCTATTCATTATATCTTGCTCAATATGCCCTAATCTAGCATGCCATAATTGTGCATCCATATTATCATCAATAGATTTAATGAACAAAGAAAAATAAACACCACAATTACTATTACAATAGTTTGTGTTCAATACCATAAAACCATCCATAATATATCCATAACTATAATAAATAGTACTATAGGTAATCTTAACACATTCATTTAGAAAATACAAACCATATCCTAACTTTAATAGAGCAAGTACAGAGACTAAATTTCACTTAATATGAGGAGTATAAAGAACATTATATAGGTATAGGATTCGGCCTTCTTGCAAATCCAATTTGCATGTGCCAATTCCTTTAACTTCAACTCTTGCATTATTACCTACATAAATCCACTTCGTTCTACTTGGAATTTGACAAAATTTTATAAATTCATTTCTATCTCTAGCTACATAGTCCATGGCTCCTGAGTCTATAGTCCACATAGGATAAGTTTCAGTGAGCAATACAGTGCTAGAAATAAAAATTTCATAAACATAGCTTCTTTTGGAAGAAGTTAGATAAAACAATACCTTTTTAGGCTCAGTACATTCATGAGCAAAATTGCCTAGGTTACCACAATTGTAATAAGTCACTTTAGTCTTATCCTTTCTTACAACACGCTTTCCTCTCTTTGGTCTATGTCTAGTCTCACTCATTTTACCTTCACTTTTCCAATTATTGATGAACCTATTGCACTTAAATCCAGAAGCCTTTTTGAAACTTGATTCAGCCACATATGGATGAGCATTTGGTTTGGCAGCCTTAAGGCACTCATCTTCTAATTCCAAGTGGCGCACAATATCAGCAAAGGTCTTAATATTTTTATTATGAGTCATATTAACTTTTATATATTCCCAACTATAGAGGAGAGATAACAACTTGAACTTGCTGTTCATCAGTGAGGTTGTGCCCAGTTACTTTAAGTTCCATGATCATATTTGATATATCCTTTAAGTATTATTTCATAGGCGTATTAGAGATCTTCTTATAATGTCAAACTTAATAGTCAGCTACGTTAGTTTGGAGATAGTTGTCCCTCCAAACTTCTCCCTTAAAGCGACCAACATTGCATTAGTAGTTGGATACTGTTGGTAGTCGTATACCAAGTCATCATTTATGGAAGTTATGAAAATTCCTGTAGCAGTGGAATCCTTCTTTTTTTCAATCATTAAAAGCAGCCATATCATGCCTATATTGTGCATTATTCACATTTTCCTCACCAGCTTTGGGCTCCTCCATAGCATTATTAATAGCCTCCAAGGCTTCTTGCTCTTTAAGGACATATTATATTTTCAAGTGCCATATGTTGTAATTATCACCATTTAATTTCTCACCCTTATTTAGTTCAGCTATGATATTTTTGGATGCCATAATTAGTCATAAACTATAAGAGACATTATACATGTAATCACTTACACACATCATAAAGTCACAATTTCAAATTAAATTATCAAAAAATTTTCAAATGAATTAAATGAAAAAGTTCACCATGTTCCCAATCATCATTCTTTTTAAATGTCAAAATTTAATAATTTAATTTAAATTACACCAATTATAATTCTAGATGAGAATTCCTATGAGTTCTACCAATCATAGAATGCCTATATTATGAAGTAATAACAAAATAATTCATACAATTAAACAAATAATTCATAATATATACATAAAACATATGGTTCAATACATAGTACAATAACAATATACATAACTTCACTACAACTAGTTATACTTAATTTTCCTTGGAATTGAATCTTTAAAATTTTCCTTATCCAAAATATTTGGGACTATTTTATTCAACCAAGGAAAATTAGAGCTATAACCTTTTGAAGTTCTTAGGTTTGGACTAATAGCAAGTTTGGAGGTCTTATTTAAATTCATCTAAGTATTTTCCTCCAAAAATAAGTAAACTAATTTCTCATAAGACATAGTCTTTATTTCCTTTTAATCTACAATTTATCAAACTTCGTTGAAAATCCAAAGGCAAAGTGGACAAGAAGGAAATATATTTATAATCATCACTTAATACTTTTTCCTTATGTGTTATTTCTTGAAGTATATGGTTGATTTTAATATGTTCAATCAAAGTATGCTCAGGCTTCATTTTGTATCCAGTAAGATTCTCTATCAATAGTTTAAGTCTTTCTTTTTATTCTGCAGTTCTACAGACTATAGAAGTACTAATAGTCTGAGCCCGATTAGGATCAGGTTTATTTCTTCTAAATTTTCTATAGTCATCAAGTCGTTGCATTCTCTTCACGCACGAGATGTTCCTTAAACATATTAAGGAAAGAACAAAAAGAAATATTAGATAGTAAATTAATCTTAAGCTAACACTTATTATTAAAAAATGCATATAGGTCCATAATATGAACTCAAGACACAATCATATATCAAATAATATATATAAGGGTTCTCCTTAATTGTAGAAAAATTTTAAAACCGGAATCATAATTTTTGGATAAACATACAATTTATTATGAATTTTTAAATAAAAATTCAATTAAAAATTATTTTTTAATTACTAAAATGATTTAAAATTAATTTTCATACTTTAAAAAATTAATTTTCTCCCAGTGGACCTTAACTCCATCAATTTTAATTATTAAAAAATTACTAATAATTTTTTATTTTGAATTTTCTTTTATTTAAAAATAAAATTAGAAAATAAATAATTTCATAATCGGAAAAATTATTTTAATATATAGAAAAATTCTACAAAAAAATATGGAGTCCAGTGGTGGTAACGACATCGAAATACGCAACCTCAAACTCCCGCACGTATCGCCACACACCGCTAACAAGCATGGGGCTGTTTTGGCTGGTTGTAAATAGCAACCAGACGTCGCCCGCTTGCGGGCATAGCGCGTGGATGCCATGCGCCACCGTGGAGAGTGATTCCGTCTCTAAAAGTTTTTTCTACTCCCCTATGTTGACTGTTCTGAGTTCAATAGTGCAATCAGATTTTAAGTTTGAGACCTATAAGTATGTGTTTGAAATTCAACTCTTATTCTGGGAAGTGATTAAAGGTTCATCTTTAACCTTAGAATTTTTCTAAGTCTGAAAAATTCCATAATTCAATTTTTTAAGTAGGCAACTTTGATCAACCATAGCTTTGTCTACACTTAACCAAATTTAATGTTCTATATATCATTTTAAAGTTTGCATTATGTACTTTAAATACAAATAAAACTTCATGGCATAAAATATAGTATGCAAGTCCGAAAATGGCACGAAGTTGCTGTCCCAATAATATTTCAGAAACATAAAATTAACCATTTAAAATTCAAAACTCATTTAATCAACAAATAATCATGGGAATCATCAATAAAGCTCTGATACCAATGTTAGAAATGCAGAATTATTAATTAAAATAGAGTTTGGATCACTTATCTCTTGATGATTCCATAAAAAAATTTGTATGAATACTAGATCAAGTGTTAATCACACCAAAAGGGGAAAAACACTTAATTTTCACAACCGAATTTACTTTAGTTTAATCTATTGATGAAAGGAGAGTTTCAGAGAGTTTTCTTCTCTTCTGTGTTTTCTGTGTTCTATTTCATCCACAATGTGTTTACGTTATTTTTTTATATAACATTTTACAAAATTAACGTCTCTTGTATTATTGGAGGAAACTACCTCTTGGTAGTTATCTGACTTTTTTTTTAAATGAATTGGGTCGGGTCAACTCATCATGGGAGACCCGTATCCAAATTCCAACAATACATAATATACATTGCATTATATTAGAGATTATTGTGAAATTGAGATGTGACATACTGCAATTTTTAAATATAAGTATCCATTTTAAATGTAAATTCTTCTTCTTATTATAAAAATTTAATGTTAAATATATAGTATTTAAAATTGTAAATGGTAATTTTCAAGTATATTATATATATATATATATTTATATATTTATTTGGGAAGAATATGTAGATAATTTTGATTCAAATATAAGTGTTATTTAAGTTTTCTAAGTACTTAAATTTCTGAAGAATTTTTTAACGAAGTCAAAATTTTAAAAATTATATAAAAATTTAACCGCTTGTTATCATTAAAAAATCATAAAATTCTGTTTTTTTTTTCCCCAACATATGCTATATAGCAACTTTTATATATAATATAAATAATTAAGTTTGACATATTATATTGGTACAAATTTAATTCTTTTTTAATACAACAAAACTTTATATATATATATATACTTTTGCAAAGTAAAAATTGTTCAGAAAAATAATTTTTTACATAGAAAGTGCAATTAAATAATATACATTCAAATATTTTAATTATTAGCTAATAAAAAATAGTTTGAATAAAGGGTGCGTGCGTGTTTGAAAGAAGTATGTGGATAATTTTGATTCAAATATAATTGTTATTTATGTCTTTAAGTACTTAAATTTTTAAAGAATTTTTAACCAAGTCAAATTTTAAAAATAATAACAATTTAACCAATTTTTATCATTGCAAAAAATTATGAAATCCTTTTTTTTTTTCAAAATATGATGTATAGCAAATTTTATATATAATATAAAAAAGTTTGGCAAATTATATAGGTACAAATTTAATTCTTTTTTAATGCAACAAAACTTTTTCCAGAGAATATATAAATACCTTTTACAACGTAAAAGTAGTTCAGAAAAAATAATTATTTTACATAGAAAGTGCAATTAAATAATATACATTCAGATATTTTAATTATTATCTAATAAAGGACATATCATTTAAATTCAAAAAATATAAATATTAAATGCATTTATAAATAGGTGAAATGTAAAAATTTCTACATAAAGAAAATATATTTAGTAAATAATGATTACAATTGAAAATCACTTATTAATCTAGTATCCCGATGACTGCGCAAAATATTTTATTTTGAGCACTAATTCTTTAGAGTTTGCAAGAATTAATTAAAGGATTTGATGAATTTGGCATGTTTATTTTTAGACTTTATTGTTAGGGTAGAAAATGTAGCACCCTCCAGGTACCACATACACGTGTTGTAAATTGCTAACAAAATATGAATAAATAAAAATTTTCTTCAAAGATAAGTTATATATAAAAGTATAAGTTTGTACAATATAAACAACTTTACATATGTATTTAAAAATAAGATAATCTTATTACGAAATGCCAAATACCGAAATGCTAAAATGCTCATGTAGATGGATATGTCGATACCAAGACCCACCTGAGCTCACAATAAGGACACACTTTGAGCTTTCTACCAAAGCAACACCTCAAGCTAGGCTAACCAGAACCTGAAAACCATAATTGCAAAGGAATGAGCTTGCGACTCAATAAGCAATTATTAAGATGAGCATACATATAGTTCTCCTCAAGAATTGATTAAAGAAATTATATATAATAACTTGCTACTCATCAATTGGAAGAAAATAGCATAGATATTCAGCTAATCTCATATTTGAAGTTCACTGAAATGCAATAGAAAGAAGTTCGGTGCACAAAAATCCAAAGAAGCCAATTAAGGATAGAAGGCGTGTCGACTCGGGCTGGCGTGCCGAGTTGGAACAATAGCCTTCGGTGCCGAGTTGGAACAATAGCCTTCGGTGCCGACTCAGCCCTTGGTGCCGAGTCATGCTTGAGTTGTTGCTAACTCAAGCCCTTGTGCAGAGTCATGATGGCCAGCTCGGGTGCTGACTTGAGCCCTAGTGCCGAGTCGTGCCCGACTCGGGCTGGCGTGCCGAGTCTTTCTCGACTCAGAACGGTGTGTCGAGTTGCACTACTTTTTGGGCATTCTTTCGTTATACAAATATCTCTCTCACACGACCGTGTTTTAAGCCACATGGCTGTGTTCAATAACTTGTGCAACATCCAAAATACCACAAAAACATAATCCAAACACCCAACATTATGTGTTGGTTTCACAATACATCAAATTACATCATTCCAAGAAAATCACCACACAACCCTCACATTCAATATGTATGCAAATATGGTGCAAAGATGCATGTTTATGCAAATTAGTATCCGGCCAGAGTTCTCAACACACGTCACACACGTTTCACACAAATCTCACTTTTTCTTTTTCACATATTATTCTTTTATTCTTTTCTTTTTCTTTTTCTTTTATAAGTGGCCATTTCTGAGACTCTCTGCCCAGCTCAGTCTCCACACTCACACGTTTTCCTCACATTCCTCATATTTCTCATATAAATCATTATGCATGTGTTTTCATCATTCTCACAACATCTCATATATCATCATACCACATCAGGTGGTTTGCACACACATGTGCCAATATTCATAATTCATCACAACACATTCTCATATTCATAACATCAATATATATAATTATAAATGGAGAATATATCGTTCATATACCAAAAGTATACCAGAATCATGGATTATAAACTGAACATATACCAAAAGTAAACCAACCAAATACAGTCAAACAATAATAGTTACTTGAAAATCACTATATACATGCATTATATTAACAATTACTTACTAAAAAGGCTTCAACTCCTTCTCAAAGAAAACTCCCCCTATTGAGTAGGATCTCCTCTACCTCTTCCAACTCCTACGCATATTCATATATCAAATTCAACAACCAAACATAGCAATTCACTCTAAATTCATAAATTGCAACTAAATGCACAAAGGTTCAATATGACCTAAAGATGCACATATAAATCCAATAACCCTAAATTGCTACTGAAGCTAGAGTTTTATGTTTACTTCCAATTCCAATTGGAGTCACTCAATTCGGATAAGTATGGAATTAGTTATGGATTTTAGAATCCATTCGGGCAAAACAAAGCATCAAGGTGAGCAAGAAAATGTCTAGTCCTTTTTGATGAGCTTAACAGTAAAATCAATCCAAGCTCAAAACATAAAAAATGTAAAGGACTCTCTGAAGTTTCCAAGGAGTCCAACCATGCTCAAATCAGAGCTCTATAGCTTAAGATATTATACAAACAATAGGACAAAAAAATAGTGGAAAACATACCCAAAATTCAACTAACCAAACTCAACTTAAATCAATCCAAAAAACACAAGGAAACTTACTAATTGAGCCCCAATTGAATAAAAGACCTCCCAGAGCTATAGATTGATAGCTTGAACAAGATCCAAAACTCTCCAAAATCACTTAAGAATTCACTCTCTATTTCTTTTTTAAAATCTTTACACAACTCTACACATATACACTTACATATACACACACAACTTTAACTAATTAAACACCACTAAATGGCCTACCCAAAGTCTTCAATAATCATTGCCAAACCAATAAAAAAATCTATATTTATCACCAATTAACAATATAATAATATTTAATAATATAATAAAAAATCTACTTAGCCCCTTAATGAAGCAACATTACTTCACCTTAGCCTAAAACTTTCTAATATGACAATTCACTCTAAACTTCCTTTTCAATTTGGTCCCTCTCTACACTTATACCCATTCTCAAACTTAAATAAATCTACTAACTCTTATGTATAAAATGCAATATGTACGTCATACACACGTGTGCTAAAAGGTGGGTGTTATATTTCTCCCCCCTTAATAAAATTTTATCTCCGAAATTCACTACTCACTATTTTTCAGGAACAAATATGGGTATTTCTACTTCATCTGTTCTTCTACTTTCCATGTAGCTTCTTTCGGTGAATGGTGGCTTCATTTTACTTTAACTATCGGAATCTCCTTATTCCTTAATTGTTTTACCTTCCGGTCAAGAATCTCTATTGGTTCTTCTATATAAGTCAGCTTCTTAGAAATTTCAATTTCTGGCTCTTGTATAATATGGCTTGGGTCTAATCGGTATCGCCGTAGCATCCACACATGGAAGACAACATGGATAGAAGATAATTCTCTCGGAAGGGTCAATCTATAAGCTAATGGTCCAATCATTTCAATGATTTTGTAAGGTCTAACATATCTTGGACTCAATTTTCCATGTTTGCCAAACCTCAAAATTCCTTTCCATGGTGATACTTTCAAGAAAACCTTCTCTCCTACACTATACTCCATTTCGCGGCGATGTTTATCTGTATAAATTTTCTGGCCGCTTTTAAGCATTTCTTGACCACTTAAACTTTCTCTACAGTTTCTTGTATTAAGTCCAGTTCTTCAATTTATCTTAAGCCTTCCACATCGCAATAAATTGGACTCCGACATTTTCTTCCATAAAGAGCTTCATATGGTGCCATTCTAATCCTAGAGTGAAAATTGTTGTTGCAAGAGAATTCTAGTAACGGGCAAGTGATCATCCCAATTGCCCTTGAACTCCATAGTACAAGCTCTCATCATGTCCTCCAAAGTCTGAATCGTCCTCCCCGATTGTCCATCCGTTTGAGGATGAAAAGCAGTACTAAAGTGCAATTTAGTACCCAATGCTCCTTGTAAGCTTCCTCAAAAGTGTAATGTAAATGAGGATCTCTATCAAATACAATTGACAATGGAAATCCATGTAATCTTACAATCTCAGAAACATATATAGATTCCAACTTGTCCAAAGAATCCGTCTGTTGTATTTGCAAAAAGTGTGCAGATTTAGTGAGTCCATCAATAATTACCCAAACCATGTCATGTCTCCAAAAAGTTTTAGGAAACCCAATCATAAAATCCATCGTTATTCTCTCCTATTTCTATTACAGTATCTTTAATGATTGTAACTTTCCCGCATGTGCTTGATGTTCAGATTTTACTTATTGACACGTGAAGCATCTAGCCACGAACTCTGCCACATCTTTCTTCATTGCTGACTACCAATATAAAGGCTTCAAATCTCAGTACATTTTCATACTTCCGGGGTGCATCGCATAAGGTGCTGTATGTACTTTATTCATAATTTGTCTCCTTAATTCTTCGACATCCGGATCACAAACTCGACAGCCGATCATTAATATGCCATCTTCTCTAATTATGAACTGAGTATTGTTTCCCGCTTCTACTTTTTCTTTCATCTTTTTCAAGTATACGTCTTCCATTTGAGTATCTCTAATTTGATCCACCAATGACACTTTGACTTACAAGGTAGCCAATAGGTGATTCTCCCCAACATCGAGATTAACATTCATTACTCTCAATGCTATAACATTCTCCCTTTCATAGAAAATTATTCCAGCCACAATTTTTGTCATTTTGCCACTTAAGGCATCGGCTACTACATTTACTTTACTCGGATGGTATTCAATAGTACAATTATAATCTTTTAATAGCTCCATCCATCTTTATTGCCTCAAATTCAACTCTTTCTATGTGGAGATGTATTTTAGACTCTTGTGATCCGTGAAAATGGAAAATGTTTCTCCATACAAATAGTGTCTCCAAATCTTCAACGCATGCACAATAGCAGCTAACTCCAAATCATAGGTAGGATAGTTGACTTCATGATTTTGTAATTGCCTTGAAGCATATGCGATCACCTACCCATTTTGCATAAGAACACACCCCAGTCCTTTTCCTGAAGCATCAATATACATAACAAATCCTCCTTCTCCAGTTCGTAATGCAAGCACTGGAGTAGTAGTAGGAGCTTCCTTTAACTTCTCAAAACTTCTTTGACATGACTCAGTCTACCAAAATTGTACACTCTTCTTTAATAAATTAGTTAGGGGTCTTGCAATAATAGAAAAGTCTTGCACAAATCTTTGATAGTATCTGGCCAATCCCAGAAAACTATGAATCTCTGTCACATTCTTAGGTACTTCCCACTCTATAATAGCTTTAATCTTTGATGGATCTGGTTTTACACCCTCTCTTGACATAATATGTCTGAGAAATATAATTTCTTCCATCCAAAACTCACATTTGCTGAATTTGGCATATAATTAGTTTTCTCACAATATTTGTAAAGCTATTCGGAGATGTTGTTTATGCACTTCTTTACTTGAAGAATAAATGAGAATGTCATTGATGAAGACAATCATAAACTAATCTAGATACTGTTAAAAAGTCTTGTTCATTAATGACATGAATGCTGCAGGTGCATTTGTCAATCCGAAAGGCATTACCAAAAATTCATAATGCCCATATCTAGTTCGAAATGTAGTCTTAGGAATAGAAGATTTAGCTATCCGGAATTGCCAATATCCCGATCTCAATTCTATTTTTGAAAACACTATGGCATCCTTCAATTGATCTAGTAAGTCATCAATTCTAGGCAATGGGTATTTATTCTTTATCGTAATTCTGTTTAACTACCGGTAGTCAATACACAATCGCATACTATCATCTCTCTTCTTCACAAATAACATTGGAGCTCCCAAGGTGATATGCTTGGTTTAATGAATCCTTTCTCTAACAACTCCTCTAACTGCTTCTTCAGCTCTTTCAATTATGTTGGTGCTATTCTATACGGTGCAATAGATATCAGTGCTACTCTCAGAACAGTCTTAATTTTAAAGTTAACTTCTTGATATAGAGGTAATCTAGGAAAATCATCTAGAAATACATCAGGAAAATCTTTAACCACTAGTACCTCTTTCACTCCCGGACTAACTTGGGTCGTATCAATAATATGGGCTAAATAAGTCTCGTACCCATCTTTAATCATTTGAAATGCCATCACTATAGAAATTAAACAAGTAGGCACTGCCTTCCTCTCTCCTACCAATACTATCTTTTCCTACCTTCAACATCTATAACTACTTCCTTAGTGTAATAATCCACAATAGCATGGTGTTTTGCTAACCAATCCATCCCCAAAACAACATTGAACTCTTCTAGTTTAATAACTATCAAATCTGCATATAAAGTCTCACCATTTACTACTATGGGACATGCTCTCACTATTGAATTTACTATCACAAAATCCCCAGCAGGCATAGAAACACATAAACTATGTTCTAAGGGTTCAATTATACCATGCACTCTTGATACAAATTCATGTGATACAAAGGAACATGTAGATCCTGGATCTATCAAAACAAAAGCTTCATGATCAAAGATAGTGAAAGTACCAGTGACCATGTCTGGAGCAGCGGGAGCTTCTTGGTGAGTAATGGCATAGATCCTTGCTTGGCTTTGAGATAGACCAACAGATCTTGCTTAGCTTGAAGTGCTATCTCTATTTCCTCTACCGCCTCGACCTCTTCCTCGACTAGCCACTGATACATTTTCCCTAGCACTACTTTGAATGGTCATCAGTGAGGTTGTGCCCAGTTACTTTAAGTTCCATGATCATGTTTGATATATCCCTTAAGTGTTATTTTATAGGCATATTAGAGATCTTCTTATAAGTGTCAAACTTAATGGTCAGCTATATTAGTTTGGAGATAGTTGTCCCTCCAAACTTCTCCCTTAAAGAGACCAATATTGCATTGGTAGTCGGATACTGTTGGTACTCGTATACCAATTCATTATTCATGGAACTTGTGAGAATTCCTCTAGCAGTGGAATCCTTCTTTTTTTCAAGCATTAAAAGAAGCCATATCATGCCTATGTTGCATGTTATTCACATTTTTCTCACCAGTTTTGGGCTCCTCAATAGCATTATTAATAGCCTCTAAGGCTTCTTACTCTTCAAGGACATATTGTATTTTTAAGTACCATATGTTGTAATTATCACCATTCAATTTCTCACCCTTATTTAGTTCAGCTATGATATCCTTGGATGCCATAATTAGTCACAAACTACAAGAGACATTATAAATGCAATCACTTATACACATCATAAAATCACAATTTTAAATTAAATTATCAAACATTTTTCAAATGAATTAAATGAGAAAGTTCACCATGTTCCCAATCATCATTCTTTTTAAATGTCAAAATTTAATAATTTAATTTAAATTACACCAATTATAATTCTAGATGATAATTTCTATGAGTTCTACCAATCATAGAATGCCTATATTATAAAGTAATAACATAACAATTCATACAATTAAACAAATAATTTATAATATATACATAAAACATATGGTTCAATACATAGTACAAGAACAATGTACATAACTTCACTACAACTAGTTATACTTAATTTTTCTTGGAATTGAATCTTCAAAATTTTCCTTATCCAAAATATTTGGGACTATTTTTTTCAACCAAGGAAAATTAGAGCTATAACCTTTTGAAGTTCTTAGGTTTGGACTAATAGCAAGTTTGGAGGTCTTATTTAAAATCGTCTAAGTATTTTCCTCCAAAAATAAGCAAACTAATTTCTCATAAGACATAGTCTTTATACTTAATATTTGATAATGATTTTTATTTGGATCCCCATATTCCTTATCATTTCCTTTTAATCTACAATTTATCAGACTTCGTTGACAATCCAAAGGCAAAGTGGACAACAAGAAAATATATTTATAATCATCACTTAATACTTTTTCCTTATGTGTTATTTCTTGAAGCATGTGGTTGACAATTTTAATATGTTCAATCAAAGTATGCTCAGGCTTCATGTTGTATCTAGCGAGATTCTCTATCAACGGTCTAAGTCTTTCTTTTTATTTTGCAGTTCTACAGACTATAGAAGTACTAATAGTCTGAGCCTGATTAGGATCAGGTCTATTTCTTCTAAACTTTCTATAGTCATCAAGTCGTTGCATTCTCTTCACGTGCGACATGTTCCTTAAACATATTAAGGAAATAAAAAAATTAGATAGTTAATAAATCTCAAGCTAACACTTATTATTAAAAAATACATATAGGTCCATCATATGAAATCAAGACATAATCATATATCAAATAATATACATAATGGTTCTCCTTATTTGTAATCATAATTTTCGGATAAATATACAATTTATTATGAATTTTTTAATAAAAATTCAATTAAAAATTGTATTTTAATTACTAAAATGATTTAAAATTAATTTTCATACTTTAAAAAATTAATTTTCTCCCAGTGGACCTCAACTCCATCAATTTTAATTATTAGAAAATTACTAATAATTTTTCAAAATTTTTCTTAATTAAAATAATTTTATTTTGAATTTTCTTTTATTCAAAAATAAAATTAGAAAATAAATAATTTCATTATCAGAAAATTATTTAATATATAGAAAAATTCTATAAAAATATATGGAGTCCAGTGGTAGTGGCGGCGTCGAAATACGCAGCCTGAAACTCCTACACGCGGCCCACACACTGGCAACGAGCATAGGGCTGTTTTGGCTGGCTACAAATAGTAGCCAGACATTGCCTACTTGCGGGCGTGGCACGTGCATGCCATGCGCCACCATGGAGAGTGATTCCATCTCTAAAAGTTTTTTCTACTCCCCTATGTTGACTGTTCTGAGTTCAATGGTGCAATCAGATTTTAAGTTTAAGACCTATAAGTATGAGTTTGAAATTCAACTCTTATTATGGGAAGTGATTAAAGGTTTATCTTTAACCTTAGAATTTTTCTAAGTCTGAAAAATTCCAGAATTCGACTTTTTAAGTAGGCAACTTTGATCAACCATAGCTTTGTCTACACTTAACCAAATTTAATGTTCTATATATCATTTTAAAGTTTGCATTATGTACTTGAAATACATACAAAACTTCATGGTATAAAACATAGTATACAAATCCAAAAATGGGCACGAAGTTGCTGTCCCAATTATATTTCAGAAACACAAAATTAACCATTTAAAATTCAAAACTCATTTAATCAATAAATAATCATGGGAATCATTAATAAAGTTCTGATACCAATGTTAGAAATGCGGAATTATTAATTAAAATAGAGTTTGGATCACTTACCTCTTGATGATTCCAAAAAAAAAATTTGTATGAATACTAGATCAAGTGTTAATCACACCAAAAGGGGAAAAACACTTAATTTTCACAGCTTAATTTACTTTAGTTTAATCTATTGATGAAGGGAGAGTTTCAGATAGTTTTCTTCTCTTCTGTATTTTCTGTATTCTATTTCATCCACAATGTGTTTACGTTATTTTTTTTAAATAACATTTTACAGAATTAACGTCTCCGTTATTATTGGAGGCAACTATCTCTTGGCAGTTATTTGTCTTTTTTTTAAATGAATTGGGTCGGATCAACCCATTATGGGAGACCCGTATCCAAATTCCAACAATAGATAATATTCATTGCATTATATTAGGGATTATTGTGAAATTGAGATGTGATGTACTGCAATTTTTAAATATAAGTATCCATTTTAAATGTAAATTCTTCTTATTATTATAAAAATTAAATGTTAAATATATAGTATTTAAAATTGTAAATGGTAATTTTCAAGTGAATATATAT
>CATIWO010867930.1:0-32135 GCA_949673435.1 Macaranga tanarius | reverse complement strand
TTAGCTAGTTCTCTGTGGAGGATACAGATGGTTAGAAATTTTCACAAATTAATTTTAGCCAGTGAAGATAATATCAATGCTCGGCAACACTGTGAGGAAGCTTTTAAAAGTGTAAAAAAGCGAGTTATAGACGAGGTTGGTCCTGTTTACTTTGAAGAAGAATCTGATGCAATATCTTGTTCAAGTGAAAAAATACAAAACCCACCTCGTAGTAGAGCAAAAGGTGATCGCAACAAAAGAATTAAGAGTATAATAGAGAAGAAATTTAATCAAGCAAAAGGTTGTAGGAAAAGTTTGCAAATGGCTACATTGCAAATGAAAATTGTTGTACAAGCTTCTGTTCAGGTGAGAAATGATGAACCTGTATATTATTTAAAATGAACCTGTGGATTATGTTTAATGAACCTATTGTTTGTTTACATGAAACTCTTTCACAAGTATTTGGAAATGGATATCTTGCTCATCCAAGCTCTGGCAGTTCAAAATTGATAACCGTTACTCCAGATTTAAGTTTAAACCATCCTAAAATTATAAATTGAATTACTTTTTAATTCTTTTTTTGGAATTGTAGTACATTTTTTTAATTCATTTTGAATTAAATTTTTGTTTTAATAAAGAATTAATTGTGATGAATGTTGTAGTACATTTTTTTTAATCATGTAATACATTAATAATATCTATATTGGAATTTTTAAAATTGAATAACTAATGAACATCAGTATTGACAATAATGAACCTACGTTATTTAAGAAATGAACATACAACAAATGACTAATGAACCTGTAGGTGAAGATTAATGAACCTGTAATATATTAATAATATCTATATTGAATTTTTTTGGAAGTATCAACGATGGACTGGAAGCAGAAACAACGAAGAGTTTACGAGATATTGAAGGAGAGAGCGTTATGTTAGAGAGTAACCGCCGTTAATTTAATATTTATAGAAAATAGACGGGCTTTTATATTATGTCGTACACACGTGTTATGGATCCCCGATCCATATTGCAATATGGGCAGGGGTCCATGATATAACAATTCATTGAACTGTCTTGTGAAATTAGTTTTTATTTAATTTGAAAAAAAGCACTCATTTAAGTTTGGTTAATTGTTTAAAAAATATTAAAAATTATTTACGTCATTAACATTTTTAGTCAATTGTATATGTCTAAATTTTAGTTTTTTTGGATAAGTAATTAGGGAATAATTTGGATCGGGTTAAATAGGGGTAAATTATATGAGTGATTACTAAACTTTACACTTAATTTCATTTTGGTTACAAAACTTCAATTTGTGACTTTTTTATCACTAAACTTTAATTTGGGTTGCACGGGGAAGTCACAAAACTGATTCCGGCAAAAAATGATAAGATGGCACACCGGAATTGACACCTCACCATCCACCTCATAAAAATGGCCACGTCAGTCTTGCCAAGTCACTAGACATCCACCTCACCATTCCTAATTTGTTTGATGCTTCTCTTCCTCTTCTTCATTTTGTTTTCCCCTACATTTCATCATTCAAGCTTGTCGAAGTTACATTAATCCATAAGAAACCCAGAAAAATTATCTAAGAAATCAAAGAAAAGGCAAAACCCAATAAGCACAGACCTTATTAGGACTAGAATTATATCCTCTTCAACCCGAATTTCTGATCAACGAACAAAATCAATATGCCATGAAGACAAAGCAGAGCCCTAATGCTTGCCTCGAGAAAGAATGAATCACCTAGCCCCTGCCTCCATAAAGAATTGAATCATCTACCCTAAGAGCATGTCCTCAATAGCAAACCAACCTCAAAATACCTATTTCTAAACCTACATTCGAACTGTAGCCGCCACCATTTTCAACCCTTCAAATCCAACCATAAAAATACTATTACAAGCCTCATCATTCTCATTCTCACTTGCTCACTCTGGAAAATACAATATAAATGCCAACAACTATCAACACTTCCAGCAATTTAAAATGACAAGTAAGAGCTATATGTTTTATGCTTCTCTTCCTCTTCTTCATTTTATTTTCCCCTAAATAAAATAAAATGGCAGTGACACTGCAGTCCCTACATACAACCACAAACATATATATGAATACTAATAATTGATTCAATTATTAAACACTTGAAAGAAAAAAAAAATTAAACTAACCAAATATGAGATTCCCATCTCCCAATTGTCCGGTAAAAGGTAACACCTCTATACTGAGAGCTTCGAGACCTAGGGCCACGCCTACTCTTTTTCACTGATGGCCTCTGCGTAGGAGCTGAAGGACCGCTAATCTCCCTACACCGGAGTTCCAACCATTGAGCGTCGAGGGGGAAAAGCTGGATAGTGGCGTCGACGTTGATGTCGTCATCGTCGTCAACATCGTCGTGAAGTGGATGTTTAGTTAAGATGCTGAAAGAGAAACCATTGGAAGGTCGAAGGGCGTCAGAGCAAGAATCGTCATCGCCAGCATTGACAATGGAAGAAGAATTAAAGCTGTCGGAGCTTTGAGAAAGGTCTTGGAACTTGTTGTTTTCATCGCCGGAGTGGCGGTAGAAGAGCGGGGGCATTTCCGGTGGAGAGGAGGAATCTAGGGAAGTAACAGAAAGGTTAAGATCCAACATTGCAGTTTCTTTTATGTAGTTTTAGTAACATAGTGAGAGAGAGATATATTTATATATATATTTATTATTTATATTTATTTATTTATTTGGAGGAGAGGAGGCAATAGTGTTTGATCAGAGCTTTATGAAAATGGAGGAAAGAGCTTTGAGAGCAGAGCTCTCATTATGGAGCTGCTGACGTGTCAAGCTTGATGTGACGAGATTGACATGGTAGTTTTGATGAGCTGGAGCATGAGGTGTCACTGTTGGTTTGCCACCTCAGCAATTTTTACCGGAATCATTTTTGTAACTTCCCCGTGTAACCCAAATTAAAGTTTAGTGACAAAAAAGTCACAAATTGAAATTTTGTAACCAAAATAAAATTAAGTGTAAAGTTTAGTAACCACTCATATAATTTACCCGGTTAAATAGTAATTTTTATAGTTTAAGTTTTCGTTTAGCTCAAGTTTAAAAAATAATAAGGTGGGCGGCGAATTTTAGCATGCGTCTAAATATTTCGCGACCATAGCATTGTGCGGGCTCAGGGTTTATTAGAAAATACAACTTTGGACCTTTTGTAGGCTTTAGTCGGAGATGGAGTCATCACCCGAGTGAAATTCAGGACATACTTTACAACAACTGAATCCCGCAGAGGAAGCCTAGTAGTCGTCCTCAGAGATTGGGTCCGAAAACTGGGTATGAGCTTTTGAAATGCCCACCCGGCCTTTCGAACGATCTCTATTTGTATTTCGTGTTTTATTATTTTTAGTTATTTGATTATTTCATTAATTATATGGGAATCGCAATTGCCTCCAAACAAATCTCAATTTTTACAATTTAATTTAAGTTTGTTAATTAGTCCATTTGCATGCAATTAAATTTGATTTCACAACATACATTACATTTATGATTACATTGAACCATAATCAACAATAAATTGAAAAACAAAAATAGATAAATAAATAACATGTGCATGCAAATAAATGGGGAAGTATAAATGAATTACAACCTTTTAGCACACATAGAATTAAAAGGGAATAAAATGAAATAAAAACTAGGGTAAAGACTAAAGTTCAACGATCAATGGGTCACTAGTTATTCAAGCCTGCAAATAAATTTTTAACTTAGACCTCCTAAAGAAAAGTACAAAAAATGAAAAAGTCAGTAACAAGATAAATAATACAAAAAAAAAAAAACAAGAAAAACAATTTGAGTCTATCCTAATCATAACAAATTCATTTCTGGGATTTTATTAAAATTGTAAAACATAAAGAAGTGAATAATATGCGATCTGCTACGCAGAGGCGGCGGCTATTCATAGAGGCGTCGTCTTATAGCACTGAGGCAAATTAGCCTTCGCCTCAGCACATTGAGGCGCCGCCTCTACGGAGAGGCGTCACCTCAACAGACTTTTGATGCATGCAAGATGAACATTAACATGTAGAAAACTCAAACTACTTAGTATAGAACCCAAAATCCAACAAATTGAAAATTACATTAAGGAAAAATTGCACAAATGGTGTGTGAACTTTTCAATTTTTTCTGTTTTGGTGGTCAGACTTATTTTTTTTTTTACAATTGAGTATTTGAACTCAGCATTTGGTATTAATCAGGTTGTTCTGACCAATCAGAGGCTTGCGGAGTGCACAATCAGCGTGACTGGGTCCCACCATTAGCCATGCAGAAAGCCACGTCAGCAAAAATTAAAAAGTTTGACCATCAAAATAGTAAAAATTAAAAATTTCACACAATATTTATGCAATTTATCCTATAAGTTTATGCTGATGTGGAGAGGTGCATGGCTTAAGGTGGGTCCCACACTTATGGATTATACATTCAGGCCACCTTAAATCGGTCAGAACCACTTAAATGATACAAAAGTACTGAGTCCAAACACTCAATTGTAAAAAAAAAAAAATCCGACCACCAAAATAGCAAAAATTGAAAAGTTCACACACCATTTATGCAATTCTTCTTACATTTTAAAGCATAACATATGAATCCAATTTGATTGATATAAAACATGCATATTCACATCCATGGATTTAAACAATGAGCAATTGCCATAAAATAAACAACATAAATACAAGATGCAAAAAAAAATGCTAAACTAAACCACAAATATGCAAAAAATTAAACAAAATTATTTTATGTGTTTAGAGTTTTTAAACGTATACAACATTCATAGAAGTGGGTTCTACTGCACAGTAAATATGATTTCCAAAATAAGGAAATTAGATTGCTCTCTAACATGCATAAACGTGCAAATAAATAATGAAAATGGAAAGAAAATCAAGAGTAACTCTACTGTTGAAACATTGACTTTAATTCTCTGTCTCAGGCTCTCAGCCCTCAGAGGTTTCTTTAGCAACGTGTAACGATTCCAGATAATGTAAAGTCGAGTCCTCTAGCTGTCTCCACCATTGTAACCCTCTGCAAGCCTCAAGCTCTTACTCTTTTCTTCTTCTTCTGCTCTCTCTATTTTCCGTTCCTTTTTTTTTCTTGGTTTTTTCCTTCCTTATTTACGTTGCTTTTTTTTCACGTTCTTTCTTTTTTTCGTTAATGGCTCCCTCCTTTTTTTTTTTTCCTTTTTCCTCCTTTTTTTTTTATTTTTTCTTCTCCTCCCTCTCTCTCTTTCTCTTAACCACCTTCCCATGATCCTCTCCCCCTCCTAACACGTTAGCCACAATTTTCTGTCTCAAAAAATCGTGGTTGAATGTTGGAGGGAGTTATGCATAATGTGATTGACCACATTCTGCAGAAAAACTACCTTACATTACTGAGGCGACGCCTCATTGGTGCGTAAAGGCGTTGCCTCTATAATGAGGCAGCGCCTCATTGGCTTTTATTAGACAGGTTTCATGGGCTTTAAAAGTTTTGGCGGATCATGAACTTATCAGATGGGTTGGAACTTCAAATTTTACACTGTTGAACTCATTATTTGAACTTTCATCATTGGACTCTTGCTCTTGGGTCGAACCAAACCCAAGTGTCAACAAAGGAACTATTTAAAAATCTAGCTTTTCAGACTATTTTTTATTTTTAAAAATAATCTTTACCGCTACGGACCCATTGCACTCATTAATTAGAACTATGGGTTTCGAATGACCCATTATCGTGTATACAAGTTCTGAAAAAAATAAAAAAATCAAAATCGCTCTTTCTAATTCTGATCATCTATAAAACCTTTGAAAAAAAATCGATTTTTATATGGAATTATGGCAAGGTACGTGTACAAATCATACAAGATGGAATAACTCTAGTAATTTTCAATCGCTACAAAAAAAAAAAAAAAATCTCGGCAAAAATGATACTACAAAAATGAAAAGCTCAAGCAGCAGAGACTTTGCATCACCAATCTCAATAGCGGGAAAGCTACAACTCAAATACTCAATTGAATCAAAACTAGTGGAACAAGGCAAGGATGAACGTATAGGGTTGGTCCGTTGATCAAGTACATATGTTACACCCACACGACCACAGCTGCCAACTGTAAGTAAAAGCATCGACTTCGTATCTGCGCTGGGCAACCCATCCCATTGTGTACATTCTAGAGGTATCCTAGAGGTACTGCGTATCTTTTGTAATCATTCTTGTACTAATCAAAAATCTCAATGGCCTAAAGCTATGACTTTATAAGGGGGCTGAGCCCTTCACCTTCCCAACCAAGCTTGAGCATATGATCTACAACTTTCAAGCTCAACTGCAATCAGAAACCAGGTGAAGTTACAACAAGGTTTACCCATCATGAAATATATTAATGGTTATTACCATCATCAAAACATTTTTCAAATTGCCAGGAAAAATGTAGAATTGCATAGTTCAAAATCACACTAAATTGACATCTACATGTAAAAGGTTAATCCATTGTAGTAATTGGACATCATGCTGCATGCTTTTCCTGATCGGAACTACAAAATATTGCCTATGATAAAAATCCCAGAACCATAAACTGACTTGAATGAGAATGATATTCAACTTACAGCTGGATCAGTAAAGATTATCAACTGTTTATCTGCGGTTGACACTAAAAGATTTGTGCTGTCATTGTTTAATGCCAGAGCTGTAATATCCTGGCCCTTTCCGAGCTTTAATACATGAAATACCTGGAGAACCATGTATTTGTTGCTTGTTAGAAAGCATCGCTGAATAATAGCGAGAGACAGCAGTAACAGTGGTTAAAAGCTATTCACAGGCCATCTATAATGAATAAAGTATCCAAGTCAGACACAAAATATTGCATACATGTGCTTAATAAAACTAGACAACAGGGGTGTTCAATGAATGGCTAAAGAAAGCATCCTAATTTCTCAAAAGACCAGACTCCAGAGTTCAAAATCATAGCAGTACTCCCAACTCAGTAGTCACAATTTGAATGTCTAGAGTTCAACATACAAGAGTAACATCTGAGTGGTTGTCACTAGATGCAACATAAAGAAATACGAACATGCATACACCTCAAAAAAAGAAAAAAATGAAGATGCATGATGGCTACTTGAACTTCTTTTCTCTTTTTACATACCTTCAGTGTATGCAGATCCAGAAAACAAACCGAGGGGCTAGGTACATCCCATTTGTTTTTTGCCCCACTCTTCTCTGATTCCAGATCAAAATCTTCTCCATCCATTTTTTTCAAACTAAAATCCTGATTAAAATTACAGGTTCTATCATTTTCCAAACATGAATTCATTCCTATCAAAGCGCACTTCCCATCAACAGAGATTTCAATGCAACTGATGCAGCATGAAAAAGGAAGTTGTGCTCTAGTAATTGGTACCCCATTGAGGGTAAAAGTACTTAGAGTATTTTGAGATTTGTTCCATGTCAATACCACCCCCTCCGAAGAGAGGCTGACAGCATGGGCCTCCACACCAGCTAGCCTCCTGATCAAGCGACCCCTTCTTGTGGAATGCAATAAAACATCAGACGAGTGGGAACTAGAAACAACAATTCCAAGGTCTGAACTGACACAACAACACACAATTTCTCTGTGATGGCCTCGTAGGACATGTATTGGACCTTCAATACGACGCCTCCTGCTTCTGTCTGCTAACAAATTTGCTGGGCTACCACTTGTTGAAGGTGTGCCTGTGCCTGTGGAAGGCTCTGACATGCTGCTTGAACGTGAAGCAAATGCCCTATGTATCTTCCAAAGTAATAAAGTAGTGTCCCGTGATCCTGTGACAAGATAGTTGCTGTCTGGTGAAAGAGCTAGGCATGTGACTGGGGCACAGTGTCCAATGGCTGTTTCTAAGGTTTTTGCTCCATCTAATGACACTAGCTTGATACTATTATCCACATGCCCACCTAGACAGTTACCAATGTACAGAATATGAATATTAGTTTATTAAGTAAACTAACACACAGACACATTAATAAATTAACAAGAAGACCTGTGTAAATATCTTCATGCAATTCTTTATATTTCTTATATCATTTAGAATGAAAAGAAGGCACTTTGATATGCTTTAAAAGTATGTAAAAAAACCTTGTGAAGAAAATGAATGCTTACCTGTGATGATTTCTTTATCACATGTGATAGAAATGACTGTCGTACTTCTAATTCCAGATGAAGCAAATGCAAGTGCCTGGGGGAAATGCCACTCATCAGCACCTGATCCAGTTGGCCCTTTGAACATGCGCATAAAAGTTCCACTGGCAGAACTTGATGAGGCTTTCCCATGTTGAAAAAGGAAAGGCATACCCTGGCCATCTGGGGTGTTGGGTTGCCACTTGTGATGAGCAATATGTGCTGCTGGTGCATTTATATCAGCAATTACTACAGTATCTGCAGATGCATGAATGGCAGCAGCAGGTAGATTGCAGCGTTCAGGGGATGGAACAGCATATGGTTTGACTTCTTTTGGGTTCCGAAAGATAGTCTGAATGAAAATCCAAATCAGGGTACTGAAAGATTAATTAATACTCCATAACAAGACAGAATATTTTAAGTAATTTGCAGCCTCTGATTGTTACATAATGCATCTACAGAGAAAGATCATAAATTTTGTTATCAAATGCTCCATATTACAACATCCAGTGCCTTCTATGGTGACTTGGTTTTTTCTTACCTTGGTCACACTTGTAACATTGGATGGGGCTTTTCTTAATTTTTCAGGAGTAAAAAAAAAATTTATGAAAAAGTTACTGTAGAATTATCGTACAACATCCATCCTGCAACTAAGAGATGGATCAGCTATTAAATGTCTTTCAAATTTCCTGGCTTCTCATTTCAATCAAAAAGAATTCTGGTCTCATACAATATTTTGTCCATTATAACAAATCAAACCACATACATAGAGACAACATATGCATGAAAGCACAAGGATATAATTAAGAGCAGACCTGCAAGTGAAGAACATCTGCTAATGGCATCTTCTTTAAGTGAGGAACTGTCAGAAGCTGGGATGGGGTTTGTCCAAAGTAAGCAATCTGGTCTTGTGTAGCACGCTGTTGTACCTGTTATTGATAGATGTAAAACAAGAAAATAAGGAATGATACGTAAATTACAAGATATTGTAGCATGGCAAAGTAAACTTACTGGATCCGAGATCTTATCAATGTCAACCGTTCCTTCATAGGTAATGTAAAAGAAAACATTATTTGCAAGTATAGCTTCTTTACCACGTTGCTTATAACTGCAGAAATCAAATTCATCAAAAGTTGTAATGAAAGGCAGGCAGTTGATTTAAAACAGTGGGTTGTTTTTATTTACAATATGATAAAATCAGATTGAAAATAGGAAAACAAAGAAGACAAGGACAGAACAGGAGTTGTGATGGATTGATTCACTCAAAAAGAAACCTACCCAAAAATGAGATCAATCCATTCATGTAAATGTGCAGATACATGCTCACTCTCAAGAGCCATACGATGCTTATGAATGAAATCAACTGGATTTTCAGCCCAAGGAGGAAGTGTGACAGAATCTGAAACATCAAAAAACTTAAAAACTTTCAACATATCCATAACTAGATCACATCTATTTAATGAAACTAAAATTAATTTGCAGGACATACCGAGCCTTCCTCCTAACTGAGTCGTACCAAAGTCAATTGAATTTTCATTGGTTAAGATCTCTGGGAGAAAAAACAGCTCAGGGACCTAAGACAGCCAAAAAATGATCGATTAAAAGTTATAAGAAAACATTCATTGGATATCAAAATAAAGCAGTATCTTAATGATATTAGACATACCAATTCCTTCACATCACTCATGTCCTCAAGAACTCCATTCCAAGTAGCAGCAACATCTGAAAACATCCGGTCTGCATGATCAAATTTTCCACCTTGCAGTTGAATTGAAAGAGTTGTAAATGGTTCTACTCTAACAAGATAATATAAGACCTGCAACAGATATATCAGTAATCGGGTAAGATAATGCCACATAGCTGCATTTCACAACAGATAATTATTTGACAGAATATACCTGATTGGCAATTAGTTAAGGAAAACGCATTGGCACTCCAACTATCAAAACTTCAAAATCATCAATTATTTCCTTTCCACTTTCCTATATACACTAGTGATAATCATAATAGCGGGAGTGCCAATAACATCTTCCTTAATTTACAGGTAAACAAAATACAAAAAAAACAAAAAGAAACACATCAAAGGGTAAAGAGTCCAAATTAAAAATAATATGAATAATAATAAAACATGTAAATGCAGCAAATTGGACAGCAATCATTGTAACTCAAATAAAATGTGATGGAATGATTCTATTTGGTGGAAATAATGCACTCAGCAGAATGCTACTACCAATTAAGACAGGACTCAGATTCTGACGTTGATAAAATTGTTTATGGCACAAAACTTATCATTAGATTACCTAGCCTCATAAGTTACAAGTACGATAAATGCTACCTCTAGTCCCAAATTCTCATCAATCTTTAGGCTGCCTCAGAATTTTTGTTGAATTCAATTTTTCAGAAGATTGCATGTAAATTTTTTAGCATTAAATATCAAATATCATGAAGAAATTGAACAAAATCCATGAACTGGAGTGCAGGGTTGATAGTGCATGATACAACTCCAACACAATCACCAATTATTGATGATGAAAAGGAAGATTAACATACTGTCCCAGCACTTGAGTAATGAGAACCATAATGGAACTTTGGGATAACCGGATCATCAAAGCTAGAATATCTCTCTTGAAATTTTTTTAGCCGATCATCATTCAGTGCACCAACAGGCTGCGAGCATGTAAAGGAACTATAATTACAGTTGAGAAAGGACAAATGTACAGAAAGCAAATGCAAAATTCTTATCATTCCACCTTTGAAAGATCTCGGTAAGAAGAAGGATCAGAAAGATCCAAATTCTTTGAACTGTAATCAGAAAGAATCCAAGGGAAAACTGGATACTGCAAGAAAGCAAAGGAAAATTAATAGCAAATGAACAAGATTTCCAGAAGAAAAGAAAAATTAGATATCCAAGGAACCCACCTGAGTTATGTCATTATAACTACGCCCAGCCAGAGTGTTGAGCTGCATTAGATATTCAAAATTGCTGATCTGCACAATGGTTGTCTTATATTTGTGAATATTCAGAATTTATGAAAAATGGGTAAACAATTTACAACTGAAAGGAAGATTACAAATAACTGAAGTCATTTTTATACCTCCCACCTAGCCCATCGCTCCATAAGTTGAGTCCTCTTCAAAAGCTGTTCAGGTCTCTAAAGTAGAAAAAACAACCGCACAATTTAAATATAAAAGCAAAGATTTCTGGTTAACCAACTTAAGTCCCATAATCACATACAAACATCCAAAATGCACGCAGGCAAGAGCAATGAGTTGAGTCCTTGAAGAAATATACAAGTCAAAGAGATGCTGCAAACCTGAGTTGCCAAATCAATATTGTTCAAGTGAGGAGGTCGTAATTGAACAATAGCTCGATAAGCATTTCTTCTCCCCTCAGGACTCTGAAAACCAACAGTTAAATACAAAAAGGTTCACGGCCAAACTTTATTCACATTTGCAACATGCTTAAAGGCTGGTAAACAGTTAGGCATCTGTCAAATGTACCGCAAAGTCAAAGAAGTAGTTTGACCGGTCAACCATAAAAAGTTCCAAAGCACTTCTTCTTAGGAGATATCTGTGAATGGACCAACCCATACAAGAGAGAAATTGATAACTGGTGACAATTTCAGAAAAATAACTAACAGCAAATTGTTTGCAAATATTATCGGAATGAAACACTCTCAAATTGATTTAAGCACAAAAATAATTAAAGAAATACAACTCCAATTACTACTAAAAGCTGTAATAAATTTACCTTCGGCTATAAATTTGATGGAAGGAAGACATCAACCAGCTGCGATCCTTTTCTTGGTCTCTAGATTCAGAAGATTCAATCCCATCGGCAGCAGTGCTCTCAGTGCTATCAACTATGAAATTTATTCTCCTAGTTGTTACCTGAAAGAAATAATTGGTTTCCTAGTTCAGCAACAATAGATGAGCTAACACTTAAAATGCCAGAGCATCAGTTCCCCGTTTCCATGTCCTAAATACCAAAAAAAAAAAAAAGTACTTCCATCTGCATTCAATCGGTTAAAAACATAAACCTGACTAGCACCCACTTTTATTAAGCAAAATTTATGGACTATGAAAGCAATAATGGCATCCAGAACAGAATTCGCAGCCTGCAATTCAATTTTTATCAAAGCCCACTTGTGCCTCGTTGAACACCAGTAACGTCATCTTACGGACCCACTTCCCATGCACTAACACAATTTCTTGATCAATTGTAACACTTTTAAGGGATAAAATTCACTATCTTGATCTGCTGTGAGATGCCCACAGTTGAGGGCCATTCAGGTGATAATACTGTGCTTGGGGATAATCAATTTGTTCCAAATGACGCCTGCCTGGTCAACCTTAGGTTATAGGCTGTTTTGGAATTTCAATTTCCATCCAGGCTGAGACACCAATCTATCCTCTCTTCAAACAGGGAACAGCAGCATTTCATAGAGGGCAATCTCTTGCCTTTGACACCATCCAGCCATTCTGTAGCTAGAAGAAATGAAGGGTTCCAAACTTCCAATGCCCATTTATCAGACACCACCATGATACTCAACACTGATAATGGTCTTCACTCTTCAGCTATGACCAAAACACCCAAAAGACCCAAAATGCAACCATTTTTTAGATGACAGAGATTTCTAAGCCTATGTAGTCATATACTTAAAACATTTCAATGACTAAAAAAGTATTCATAGATAGATTTAGATATGCAAGTTCCCATTCATTTGAATTAGAATTACTTGGTTCAAACATGTAGCATCCAGCTTTCATATTTTGACAAGGAAATCACTATAAAGTTGAGTACATTAATACCATAAAATAATTAAAACCATGGCAAAGTGAATAAAAACAAAAATTGCACAAAATGGAAGTTCTTAATCATGCTTGTGAAACTTACCTGAAAGGTTCCTCGTATAACCCTTAAGGGGCGGACCATAGATGAAGGAAGCTCAAAAACAATTCTTTCATCAATTTCACTAGGAACATATCCTGGTGCAACTGCCGGTGAACTTTCTAAGTCTTGGTTACCAGCAAGTTGAGAATCACGGGCCTCTGCCGACTGCTGCAGGTTCTCCCCAGTTGTTCCCAGGGGTCTAGACTGACTCTCCCCAGTCTGTTCCGTGTCATAGGCTCTACCTTCTAAGTTATCAATTTCTGCAGGTTCATCATCTTCATTTATTCCTTCCATTGAGATTGCTTCTGCTGCCAGAACAGGAACTTTCCCTTGATCATGTTTCCTCTCAATTGTATCCTCGTAATTGGCAGCAGCACCAAAATGATCAGACCCCCTATAGTTCCTCCTCAAACATCTTCTCATCCTTGAAGAACTTTCCATAAAGTCTAGCTTCCAGAACACCTATATATTTGTGATTATAGCATCAAGAAAACCTCCTCAATACAATACATAAGAATTCAAATATAGAAGGGTATCATTATACAATAATATAAGTTGTCTCCATACATACACGTTCAGGACCGCACAAAACATCCCCAAGTGGTCCAAAAAGACTCTTCATCTCCATCAAGCAATGGAGAAGTTTGCGCCATCCACGAATTCCACTAGATAAACGATGCCGAGCTATCACATCAACCTGAGCCCGCCTATCAACCTAGACAAAAATGGATAAATAAATGATCCTGGCATGTCATCTTGGCAAGTTAATACACCACAAGGCAAACACTATTCAAACCTCTGATCGCTGCATGTTCCTAGCTAAAGCAAAACTTGCAACAAGGACTGCAACAAATTTATAAGATAGAGCATTGAAATCTTTCCCATAGACTGATCTTGTGTCAAATGGTTGCATACATTCCATCCAGGCAACTCCCATTGCTTCGGTAGTGTTCCATCTCCTCACACGCTCCATATCACTAGCATTTCTTCGCTGTGCAGACGTGGCCATTGCAACTGCACTAAGGCCCCTTCCAGAACCAATCTTAGCATTACGTTCAAGATCACGTGCAGCGGCCAATGCAGCAGCTTTTGCTGCAGCCTTATCCTTCGGAAGGGCTGGTGTTTTATTAGTTGCCTCCAAAGGTTTTTGAAAGCTTGAAAAGGTGTGTAATCTAGTTGATTTCCGCTCCAGCAAGAAGGAGTCGCGCCTGAGATGTGTGGTTGTTGCAGGGGCTGGAGTTTCCCCCCCTGCAGCACCAGCAGCAATCATTGCCAATGCCATAGCAGCTGGCGGTGATGCAAAAGCAGCTGCCCAAGCTGGAGAAATCATGGAGAGAGCAGCCTGAAAGAAATACAAATGAAGCATCACAAAAAGTACATATACACTACAGACATTTTATAAAACTATCAAATGGAATAGAAATAATCCCACAGCAGGAAGCTAACTTGGATTAGCACCATGTTAAGCAAGAAGTTAAATCACTGCAGCCAATCGGAAAGCTCACTTTGGATGCTTATCCACCCTGGACATGTTTTCACTAAATTGCATGGTGATGCCATATAAATTTGTACAATTGAGGGACAAGGGATCAATAAATTTGTCCAATTGTCTTGGCCTCTGAACATATAAAGCATTGTCACGAATGGAGAAACATTCCAGGAATTCAGCCTATGCAATAAAGGCATGGAGCACCTCAGGCAAAGCTTTAGGTGCTTCATGTCAAAAATAAGTAGATTACAGATAATTAGCCAAACAAATCAACAGCCGTAACAAGTAGCACATCTCCATGGGGAAAAAATGTTAGCTTTCTGAAAGAATCAACCCAACACTTAGCATGTTTTACAAAAGCCATATTTAACAGAAGATAATATGCAATACAAGTGTGGCAGAGATTAAGTTCAGAAAAAGAGGATGAATAAATATCACTACCTCTATAGGGAGTGAATCAGCAGCCAATGCACGATCATCAACAATAAGAGGATTTACGCCATCAGCAGTAGCAAGCTCATGAATTCCAGCCAAAAGTGGCCGCCACCTCCGCAACACAGCAACAAATGGAGGTAAAATAGCTTCAAGGTACTGTTTTCGAAGAGGCTTTCTGTCTCTGCCAACAGCATGCCATACCTGCATTGCACAGGACAAGGTAATTACACAAAAGCAAACAGCAAGAACCAAGACAGCCATCACATCCATCTGCAATAACAACACAGAAGGGAAGCAGTATAAACTGATTCAATGATATGCCACAGCTTGTCAGTTTCCTGGAAAAACTAACCTCAGAAAAGAGAACACAAGATGCAACCAAAACTCTCTGTCTCTTTGAATCAGAAATAGGCATATTTAGAACAGGTGAAAGTACACTGCAAACAGAATTTAAATTAGTAAGCATCCCATATTAATTAAACATAAAAAAGAAAATTGCAAATATGATCCAATAATGACCCAAGAAGGAAAAACAAAAGCCACATGCATGTAAAATGAAGGGCATCTATGCACCACATGCTCAAGATTAATGCAAATCTCCATGTGTTTCTATATGAAAATAAGTATTCATTCTTCTTACAGAAAGTGGAAAGCAAAATTTTAATGAGAAAAATGCAAGATGAGTACATATATACTTTTAGATACACCTTTATAAATATTCACGAGCAAGTGAAATCCAACCAGAAGGTAAAATAGGGCATAAGATTTAGGCAGTCAAAAGATCCAAAACTATGTGGTTCATGCTAACCCAGTATGAGACAGCTACATAGATGAAGGTTTTGTTGAAGTATCCACAGGAATACCTATACTTATTCATCAACTCCATAAGAAAAGTTTTTTATCTAATCCAGCCCAAACAAACACTATCCTGGTCCAATTTGCAATGGTTAAGGGCCTTGAACATGGTGTCCCAACAAATAATCTTAGAGTTAGGTGCTATTTCTGTATGATCCTATTATACTCCTACGTTTATGCATAAGCCTTAAACAAACAGTATAATAACACTGTAGTCCCAAATAAGTCGGACCACATATATATAAATATATATATATATATATATATGTAATATATATGTGATTTCTTCCTGTGCATTCCACTTTGTCCCATTCCAACTTTGCTGGTCCTTTAGTCTAAAAAGGGCCATAAAAGCAACTAAGTAGTTTCTAAAACTCTTGGGAGACAAAATGATTTCCAAAAGCTTAAGTATTAAAAAAAGAAGTTAAAAAAAATTGGGTAGATAACCATGTATTAAAAAAAAAATCCAGTGATTACCTCCACAACAATGCTGATCGTGGTTGTCTCGTAGACATTCGATCATTATTCTCTGAAGATGCAATTCCTTCGGACATCCCATCCTTTTTGCTTACATTTCTCATAAGCATACTTGTTTCCCCATCATCTTCCTCTCTCATTGACAGGAGCACCATGCGGAGCATGCATAAGAATGGTTGATCGCTGTCCAGTAACTGGTACAGCAACGCCATTCCACCCATTCCAGTACCTGATCCTCCACCTATGCCGAGGCCACCACCAAGTCCAGACTCATCTAACAATAAAGCTTGGAGCATGGAAACAGACTTCTTTACTAAAGGAAACTCAATCCAGTTTCCATTCGCATCTTTTTCCAAAGCAGACCTCCAAGCTTCCCAGCCACTGCCACCACCACCAAAGACGGCTGTTTTGGAAGGAAAGCCAACACCATACCACAATCTGCTCCTATATTTCCAACCCTCAGACAAATCCATGGCAATGCTCCCATAGGACACAAAAGCACAAGAAACAGATTCATAAGGTTCAGCTGCTGCCGCTGCCGTTAGACGTTCCATCACAGAAGCTGAAATTTGCCCATTTGCATCAGCCATTGAAGCAAGGACCTTAAGAAAATCTTGCATTAGTTCATAAAATAACATCCAAGTTAACAGGAGTAAATACAAGACACGGAAAAAAAAAAACCCTGAGAAATAGTCACTACAAAACTTATAATGCTTCTATTGCTGAGAGTTACACCAAACAAGTAAAAAAATTCTAAATACGTACATCAAGATGTAGTCCCCCAGAGTCACTGGTTCTGCAATCACCAAGGGCGTCAAATGAATCTTGACCAGCTGATACTGATGAACTTGAGTGATTATTCAAGGGAGATACAAGAGAAAGTGGAGATGGGGAACTATCAACAGCACATGATGCGCAAGAGAGCTTGCTTTGTAATCGCAAATGATCTTCAACAAGCATTAAAATTACAATAGCATTTTCAACCAACGCCACAGAAAGATGTGCAGCATTCTCTGCTTCTGCCTTAGCCTCTTTTGGTGACAAACCCTCAGCTGCAACACCAGCAGCTGCTGCAGCAATAACTTGAGTCTACAGCAAAAGAAAATCTTGGTGTATGGTAAGTGCAATTTTTTCTCCCTTTATGAATTGCCTCTTAGTAGCTTCTCTTTTTATGATTAGCAGCAAGCAAGGCAAAGTAGATAAATATAAGATTAGAGGCTTCCTTCGACATTACTTCCAATCATTTTAACATTTCTCAGATAGCTTCATTTAGATCAAAGAGGTGTCACTCTTGAATACTTCCAATCATTTTAACATTTCTCAGATGGCTTCATTTAGATCAAAGAGGTGTCACTCTTGAATCATTCCATAACAAGATAATAGCTTTTTACACAATTTACAATTTGCCAAAATAAAAATTCACAATGTACCAAAACCATCTGGGTTGACATTTATCAAGACAGAATTATGAAAAACAAAAGTTACCTGAACCTGCAACTCTCTTGCAGCAAAATCCAACAAGCCACCCAAAAGCCTTCGCTTGAATATAGGCAGTGATTCTTCACGTCTTCAAGTCATGAAAAAAAAAATTAGTAGGTATGATTTCAAGAAGAAAAATGCAATAACTGTTGCTCTAAATTTTTAGATTCAAAGAGAGAAATGAAAAATCGCATAAAGCTTGCACAGCACTAAATTGTAAAGTCAATATATATATATAACTACCATGGGATCCACATCATACACTCACTGAATGGTAAGAACAACTTCCACAAAAATCTAAAGAGTGCACTCTACTGACTAAGGAAATGAACAGGTCACCAGTCTTTTTCTAGAAATAAGTTCACACATGTATGTAACTGACAATTTCTATAAGCACATACAACAATGCTAGCCATTTTTAATCTATAACCATTTTCTCTTGCGAGAGGACTTTCTTTTTTGCAGCCATATCACACACTTCATATTCAAGGTAGATAGCAATTACTACTCTCTAGCAAATAAAAGGACAAACAAATGCCTATCACACAAGCTATTGATTGATAAATCACAACACACTAACCACATATGGTAATTTGCCAATCAAGCAAACCTATTCACTGCTTAGTATAAGCTAATGAGGATCAAATAGATAGATAAAAGTTCACTGAACTACTGTAAAATCAATGTAAGCCCTCTTTTGCACTGTTTTACAATCAAACATTTCAATTTAGGACTGTAATATGATTATGATTACGTACTGTCAACATCCATCAATGAACACTGCATGAACAACAACAACAACAATATATATATAAATATAAATATAAAGCTGTTGAAATGATTTAAACTTACGACAACATCATATCATGCCCCAAGATATCTGAGAATGTTAAGGACATTAAAAGTAGAATGAGAGCTACACATGGTGTAAACATGGATAGTCACTATAGAAAAATAAAAATGGATACAGTATGTCAACAGTCAATATTTCCATCATGAAAATTCAAAACACAAACACAAACAGAAACAGATAGAAATGAAATATTATCACAGTTGATTCAAGCAACGGCAGTGACAATGATGATGCAAATCAAAGACACTTCATGATGGACAATCCAATTACTTAGGAAATGTACCAAGGAAGAAAGAAAAAAAAATGGAAAAGCAAACTTCAACGAAGGTTGCCACTTGAATACACAATACCTAACTCGTTGGTCTCCCGTGCTCGATCCCCCCACAATAGAAAGCCATTCTGCACAGTGAATTGCTGCTTCAATGTCCTGTAAAAGGAAGCAATACTAGATGAAACTGAAATAAAGGGCGAACAGACATTAAACATGAAGTTAGACCAAGTACGATGGACAGAAAAATGCATACCAACAATAGTAGTGTGTAAATGCAACAATTACCTAAAAATTTGATTACACAATGTTCAATTATAGGCAAATTACTATATGACTTAATTATAGTAGGCAGAGGGCCAGAGGCCAAACGAACACCCACTCTTGGCAAGTGCAGTTTTTTTAGTTTAACAGACCACACCATACTGGAGAAAAAAAGTGAAAACCAAAACTTTTTTTTTCAGATGTAATTCCAACAACTTTCAGGCATAACTTAACATATTTCACACCTTCAACATTTGTAATTCCCCTTTGGCAAATATAAGGCAGTTGATGACTTATAAATAATACTGCCAGCTTAATCATTTCTATACAAATTAGTTAGGAATTTAACTCTGATAAGTTATCCATAACTCAAATCTGGGAAGCAAGAAATGATATTTCATCAAGGATACAATATTAGTTACTCATGCAAGAAGGCATGTTGCTGAAAAGTGAAAACTAAGGACAAGAGGGGAGGGGCCAGAAGTAATGTACTCTGGTATTCACGATATCTGCAAAACCATGCTACCCTTTTTTGTCCTCCAAAAATAGTGGGATTATATGCACGGCATTGCAGGCCTAAACAGGAATTTTACTGTTGGTTCATACAGATTCACTTTGCAATGGACATGACATGGTTCAGAATTAAGCAATCCATGAAAATAAAGTGCAGTTGCTATCATTCCTTGTGCCCCACAAGGATTTGAATAAGAAATTATAAGTTCAAAATTAAAGTTATACCGCTCAATTAAAGTTGAGATTTGAGCCAATTTGCAGGATCCAAAATCTTTATAATTTGTGATCATGCACTTATTGTGTCTGGAAACAATTATGAGATTTAATTTCACATTCTATGAAGGAAAAGTTGATTCCTTATTGATACCTAAAACTCAGCTCCTAAAACATATGTGCAAGAAAATATATGTAATGATTGGAAATGACAAGAATTGATGGGGGCCTATCTTCCAACTAAGAACTGTTTATATGAAATTACGTAAAAAATAAAATAAAATAAAAACCTACCTTCCAGCCATCCTTCTGGCGCATGGAATGCTCAAGCATTATAATCAAGAAGTTGTGTACGAGATCCTCAATGTCCCCTAAGCTTGCCAAATTATTGTTTTTCACAGAACCCATCTGCAAAAACCAGTTCTTAACTGTTTGAAACACTTAATTTGAGGGTGGATTCCAAAATTCACCATATTGGTTGATTTACCTTTAATTCGAGATAAAAATGTTTGTACCATAATTAAATGTCAAGTCTCTCAGTCAATTAAAGATAACAAAGTCAACAAAAGTAAAATTAATAAAAACAATGGATAATATTACCTCATGATTAGAGATCAAAACCTCCAGAATCCACTCAGGCCATTCCTCCATTGTTGTTAGACTGTTTCTATTTTCTGGATGACTGCAAGCCAAAAACAGAAGATCCTGAAATAATGTAGAAAGCAGCAGCTCAGAATTTAAAACAGAATATCAACAACCCTAATCAGGAAACTAGAAATGTGAATTAAAATTCCACTAAACTATCAATACCCTAGTCAGAATATTCTGTTGCATAAGAATACCAAATCAAGATGCCTACTATATAAAGTAATTCAGAACATTGCATAATTCCTTCTACTACTTGACTTGAAGTACTTGGGGAATAAATCATAAGAACAAGCACACATTAAAAAAAATGATCGAAACTAGTTAACTAGGTAGGTACAAATGATTGATTAAGAAAAATGGAAGAACCCAAGTTGGCTTCACAGTGGAACCTAAAACTATAAAATTCCTGACTATTACAGCTCTTCCAGTTATTATATCTAACTAGATTTTAGTGGCAGAATATATTATTAATTGTTTAAATCCACCTTCCTAAAAAAAACCCACTCAGCCTCTAGTTGGTTATGTTTGATACAACTGATTTCACTGGCATAATTAAATTTACTTTCCTATGATAATATATAAAAATTATGGGAAACTACCATACCTGACCCCAGTCAGTAATTCAAAAGTTGCATCTCCCATACTCTTCTTATCAATATTAGGGAGGAACATTAATGAATATTGTCCACTCATCTTTTCTTGAACTAAAAGATCTGAGGCATATAGCAGTACCTTATGACTTATGATAATCTTCATGAACAACTATCATTAAGCCATAATGCATTAATGATGACTTTAATTGGTTTGTGTGTAAAATTTCACATGATTATGATGCAAGTATAAATATTCATATTTTTTGTTTTTTAAAAAAAATTATGAGAAACAGATACTGAAATGCAAATAGAAACAGAACAATAATAACATATATGCAATACCTGCAATGATCGACTTTGCAAAGCCCTAGATGCATAAGGAAGAGAACGCAAAAGAACCAGCAGAAGCTGTAAATGTTCAAATCGATGGCCTGAATCATAGAAGTTCAGCCCATCCTCTGCTGAAGAAGCATTAATCTGGAAAATAAAAGGAGCAGGTTCTAACTTTCAGTATTTGTACATGCCAACAAGTACAAGAACTTAAATGAAATCAGCATTCAAGAAAATAATGCCCCCTCCCAAAATGAGGTTTCAACGTTCCATAAGTACAACACACAATCAGTAAAAGAACTAAGGGTGCATGACCAATGCTATACATAAGATAACACCATTTGGCAAATTTTTCCTTTGCACACACGGAGGCACTAACAAATAAAATCACATTAAATGCACATATAAAATGAGTGGTTTCCTTTGTGCCCCGTGCACAAAGTATATGCACTGGATGTATAAACTGAACAGGGAAAGGGGGCAATTTAAAACGATAGTGAAATTACCATATCTTTTGTGTTTTCCTATCCAAAAGTTTCACGTAAAGATCAAAATAAAATAATAAGGAAGAATGAGCATATATGTTTTTTATGGAACATAACTTTTATTGATTAACAAATCCAATGAAGTAAGTGAGACAAAATAATAATAATAATAATACCGAGGCTGCCAATAAGGCTGTGTAAACATTGGTAGTCATAAGCCTATTTGGTGCTGCTTGGAAAGCCTTCTGCAATGCAAAAAGTAGAAGAGAAACTTTATCATCAAACATTGAACTGCCACCTTCTTGTAGTGCCCCACCCAAAAAGTAGCTTGTTGTATCTGAGGGTGCACGTGAACCAAATTTCAAATGACCAGATGCCACCAGAGCACCCAGTAGACCAATAATTGCAACAACAATACCATCACTTTTATCATCATTGTAAACATTATTTCTTGCGTTATCAGCACTAATTGAAAGACTGATACCACCCACACTTTTAATGAAAGGATTTTCTGAAACAGATGACACCCTTTCAATTCTCATGCTAGAGGACGAAGCAGCAGGGCTGCCAGTTACATCAGATGGTTCAGATTCAAAATCTTTTTCATGTGATGTAGAATCCTTTACTTCATTGTTTTGATGTGTTTCTGAAACCTCGATGCCTGCATCTAGTTCAGTTTCCTCAACAGACAAACTATTGTTGCTCTTTGTCACTGATTCTGGAATACTGTGATCGCCAGCTTTAGCTTCTTGTTGTAGCAGAACAAGCAGCATTTCTATCCCACCACATGTAATAAATGCCTCAGAAAATGTATTAGCTTTGGCCATATTTGGCTGTACTACAAGCCTGTATATCAGGTGCAACACCCTGGCAATCTGGAAGAAGATACCATAGGAATCATTTTCCAGATTATTAATAATAAAATGACTTATGAAGAATATTTTCAAATTTGTAAACTAAGCAATTTGTATTCATAAACTGTTGGTATGCAGATCTTATCAGTAATCAGTATGTAGTTCAACTATCCAAGACTGATAGAAAAAGATCAAAAAGAAAAATTAGTCCTGTACAACCACCTTCCAGGGAAAAAAAAAAAAAAAAAGAATAAGATAAAGAAGGTATACAAATTTAGCTGCCCAATGCAAGGCAAATTAACCTATTATATATTTTGCTTTTTGGGCCTTCATGGAATATTGATATCTACAATAGTAAATTTATCTGGTTAAAATAGTATTCTGCAAAAAAAATTACCTGATTGGGTTGAGGGCAATCAACAATAAAGCCAAGTAGACAACGGAGATCATCTGCAACCACTGACGAAGGGGCTGCTCCTATTAAAAGTTCAATGATCACCAAGAGTTCATCAACTAGAGCGTTCAATTCACCCACTGGACGAGTTGCCTCGTCCATTGAAAATGTATTCACAGAGTCCTTCTCACGAATTGTCCAATAGCATCTTCTACAGCCATCAAGAAGCATCTGAATAGCATTGGCATCTCTCATTGCCAATGACTCTGAGAAAACCATGTCAGCTAGTGATGACAGAAGTTTCTTTTGCAGTCCATAGTTGCATAAGCTCCAAATTTTGAGATCCAACAATAATGTACTGAAAAGTTGCACTTTCAGTGTATGATTAAACTTCTGAGATTGGCACAAGGAGACAACAGATGCAACAAGTTCCTCATCTCCAACACCACTATGCTTTCCACTATCCAATGAAGACAATGTTTGGAGAAGATAGTTCAAGATTTTTGCGAGAATCTCAGGCCCTTTGGTTCTACTCAACTCTTCATTGTTTCTGGGATGTTGAATTGCTATGGAAATAATTCGGAATACTGGGGCAGCTAGAGTAGCTGCGGCTAAAGACAAAGGAACATTTCCTTGTTCCAGTTCTAGATTATCTTTGTGCACATTGCTTATTGCCATAGGAAGTAAGGACATAGGACCTCCATAGGCCAAGGCCCAGAGAGCCTCCACGGGTCGCATTCGTGTCGCAACATGGACTTGTCCAAGAACCTCAGCTGGTCGTCGCAGCATGCCTGAATCATATCAAACAAAAAAATTTCAGAAAAGGCATATGTCTGACTGAAATAATCAAATTTTAATACAAAGAGTCATTCTATATTTCTACTGTACAAAAAAAATGATATGCGCACCTGCAGCACCTGAAGGGGAAGCATCTGGACAGAAACGCCCACTAAGCAGACTGGGGTGATATAGGAGGTGAATGCCTCCTCCAATCTCAGCATCCAAAAGTGAACTTTCCTCTGCCATAGCACGAACATAATCATTGGTTGCTAGCCAAGGATGTCCTGCGCCATTACCAAAAGTAGGCAGCACATCCCCCCCTCTAGAAGCTAGGCGTGCCATCTTTTCTGGGCCAATTGGCTCCTTAAAAATATAAACAGGCCCCATCTCTGCAAACAGAGGGCACTGGCGACGTCTACGCTGTAAACCAGCCATTGTAGGAGGAGGGTTGGTTCCAATGCAGCAAAACGCTAGTGGTTTGGAGATCCGAGGGAACTCAAAAGGGCGAGTTTCATACAATGTTCCATCAATATACAATCTGAGCTCACTTTCTGTTTTCCCAAGGAGTCCCTGCTTGCAAGTATGCTCCAAACCAATAAAATACCAGCATTGTGGCTTGAATGCATGGGTGAAATGCAAAAAAGCTTTCTTTCCCTTTCCACTACCACTTTCAACAACCAAAAATTGTGCATGAAAATATGCCTCCACCCCCTGGTTATCAGCAGACAAGAAACTAAAAAGTCGTGGCATGTGAGCTGTGCCTTCACCAGCTAGTGCACTGGCAGCGGCTGCAGCCGACATAGCAGACGATTTTCCTGACTTGGCTGCTGCTGCTGCAGCGATTGCAGCAGCCGCAGTAGCTGTATTCAATGTGTCTGCAAATGATTCAATATAGATCCATGTTGCAAAAGCATAGCCATTGCTAAATGGCCAGCGGCTTTCCCCTGGACCAAGCAAACCAGAGCTTTCACCATCAAACTCAAAAGTACATGCAGGACCCTTTGACTCCTTTCCACCCATTGCCTTCTCCAAGGAATACATTAAGCTAGACACCCATGTAGTGGTAAGCGTTCTTGTTATGACTTGAAACCATCTGTGCAAATCAATAACATTAAGTGAATGTCCTGCCAAGTGTTGGATGCAGTGACATAAAGGAGTTCCATCCCATCCCGTTTGTGCTGTTGGATCCAAATCCTGAACAAAGATCTTCTCTGCTGACCCTAAAAGAACTCCCAAGAGACCGGCCATAGAGCACATTGCTCTATTTCTTGTGCATGCTCGCAGTATAGCACGTAACCCCCTTACCATCTTTGTCCTAGGGGACATATAAATCGCACTATCACCCACCCATGGAAGCCACGGAATGAGCTCACCCGCCACAATTGCAGCTCGAGAGTTCAGCATCACGCTAGGAGGATTGTTATCCTCGTCCTCGAAACTTTCAACACCACCCATTGTTGCCAGAAGTGAATCAACAACCAAGTAAGCAATAGTTTCTGCTTCTTCCCCATTTTCAAAACTCTCAACTCCACTGACAATGTTCTTCAGCTTGTCCAAGCTTTCAGGCTTTCCCATAATAGCAGAATCCACTAAATGTAATAACTCTGGAGACACATTTGGCATAACAGCTTTTGGCTTAGACTTCTGTGGCGACCCAATGGGAGAGAATCCAACATCTCCATAGCAAGCAGAATCTAGACTGGTCGATGAATATGATGGCTTAATTGTAGAACCAAACTGTGTCTCAGGACCAGGACTTGAAATAGAATGATCACGATGAATGTCAGACATTGGGGAAGAATCCTGCTCAGCACCAAAGTTCATGGTCAACATTTGAGGAGCATCTTCAAATTCATCAAACGATTGCCTATCAGTCCCTGAATTTGATGATCGGTTCAAATCCACATGATCAGCCTGCACCACCTCCCCACCAGCCTTATCTTGATCTTTCAAAGAAACTTGTTCAAACTGTTCTTCATCCATAACTCTAGCTACATTGCTATTTTCTTGTATCTCCACATCACCACCACTACTGGAATTTACATTTTCTTGATGAGATGTACCTACACTATCACTAAAAACTTGAGGAATCTCTAAATCGTTCACAGAGATTTCTTTTATCTCTTTCTTTTCTTCCTCTTCTTCCATTTTAAAGACTTAACAAACACTCATCCAAACTATTTACACACCTATAAAAACGAACATATAAAAAATAAATGAAAACTGAAAAAATAAAAACCTATTTTCAAATCAAAACCAGCAAACACAATTCAACACATGATTCCATGTTAATGCATTGTTTTTGTTTCACTGTAAATTTGCAGAAGCAAAACAGAGGAACATAGAGTCGAATGCCTATGTTAAAGGGATAAATCAATTCATGATCTGAATCATAGGCGGATCTAGGTCATGAGGCACATACAGTGCAACAAAAAAACAACACACATTATTTATAAATTATTCAAAAAAGATCTCTAATCACACCAATGCAGCCGATCATGAAATCGCCGGCAGAGAAATGATCAAGACTCAGATCAGAATCCAATCGCCATTGTTAAGCAGCTTAAAAAATCATTGAAAAAAAAAATGAGAAATGTGGATGAGCGTACCTTTGGAAAAATGGATCGGTCTGGTTTGATATTTGAATGGATAATTAAGAATTTTGAGAAACAAAAAAGGAATTGAAGAAGAGAAGGTGGAAATTTTTGAGAGGGAGAGAAAGAGAGAATCGGAGAAGACGAAGACGAAAGGGGAGGCGAATTGGGCGCGAGAGAGAAGGATTTAGCCAGTAATAATAATGGTTGCCCAGTCAAAAACCAAGGCAAAAACAGTGAGTAGTTAATGGATTAATGCTTATATCCAAGCTCTTTATTTTGTTTTTATTTCATTTTTTTAAAGGGTGCTGATGGACGTCCATCCCAATACGGGGACGAAAATGGGCCCCGTTTAATAGGGGCATTTGTATTTTTTGTTTTTTTGATAATATTGACATTAGCATCGCATTTGCGACGCACTGTAGCGTCGCAAGTTGAGACGCCAATGATTTCCCTTTTTTAAAATAATAATGATTATAACAATAATAATAATAATTTAAATAACAAAAATGATAATTTTTTGTTGTGTCTTAGCTTGAAAGTGAAGAAAATGAAATTTTGTTTCCCGTTTGGACGCACCATGAATAAAAATATTGCCCGTGCATTTGTCGACTTTTTGGTGAAAAATATTTAACGTCTAATTTTCTGAATTATATATTTTAGAAAAAAAAAAAGGATTTGTTTGTAATATTGGAAATGATTTTTGTTCAAAAAAATTACTTTGCTTGGACATAATTTTTTTATATGACATATTTGATATTTGTATGTAACTCAATATTTTTTTTTAGGAATATTTTGACAGTTCCACTTGCTATATTATTGATTATTTGCTGTGATAATTATCACAGATATTAACAATCATATATGGAAAAAAAATAATGTGATGACTAATTTCAACTTCGTGGAATAAATATTGTCTTAGAAACTCAATTCATTATTTACAAGTCTATTGGTTCATAGCCTTTTTTTAAATTAAAAAAAATCACCTATGCGGTAATTAAAAATTATAATTATAATCTTTTAATAACATAGTAGTATTCTAAATAGATGTTTCTTATTTTTTATGGTATTAGTGAACAATTATTGTAAATCACACATAAAAATTCCACACAGCTTATAATGTGAGACTTAATCTGTAAAAACTATAAATTAATATGAAAGCACATTTGATAGTGCATTTAGATCGAAGTTAAATGAGGGTAAATGTTAATTCAATAATGTATTAATCTCATTTAAATATGTTTGACAAACTTTAAAACATTAAAGTTAAAGTTAATTCCCTTTAAGTGTTTTTTTGTTAACCTAGTTGGGGTAGGATAAAGGCTTATAATTTTTTTTATAAAAAAAATATATAAAATTTTCATTTTTTTTATGTGTATTTATAAATTGTTCATCTTATCATTTTTTTCTACATTAATAAAATGCAAATTACATCCTTAAAATATATAAATTAATTTTTTTTATGGTACTTTTTATTATGTATGTATTTTATTTACAATTTTAATATTGTTATTGCTATTTAATTATTTTTTTATTTTCAAAATTTTCATACAGTTCTTATGGGAAAATCAATGAATTAATCATATTAGTACTGATTAAATATTATGTTTCATCGTTTTAAATTTAATATATGAAAAAATTTTGATATTATCTTCATGAAATTTTTTTCTAAAAATTTGTTAATTATTTTATATTTTATTTTAAAATTAATTTTATTGTTTATGAAAATTTTTAATAATAATTTATTTATATTATTTTATTATTACTTATACATATTAACACTTTTTTTTGTTTAAATAATTACACAACTTATATGTTATCCTTGATTTACAAAGTAAGGTTAAAAATTTAACTATTACACATGTAATTGTTACCTTGTTAATAGTTACACCAATAAATAACTGTCACACTTCATTTTTTTTAACCCCAATCCAAAGTAAATAAATTTTTAAGATATGTTTGATTCAAAAAAATTTCACAACATTTTATATAATTTATTTGTAAATTCAAATGAGTGTATTTGGTTTAAATGAAAATATTGTAAAAATCATTTTCAATTCTAATTTTTTAATTTCGTGGAATTACTTAATACTAAATCAATTTTTTTATGAAGTGTGTTTAGTTTAAATGAATTTATAATTTATTTGTAAATTAATTATATTTAAAATTCATTTGGAAATGAAATAAATTTTTTGATGAAATTGAACCGAACAAGAGGTTAGTGAAACTAAAAATTAAACCTTTCAAATTTCAATTAAACATTGAGTTTTAAGTGCACAATTACAACAAAATATGACATTTTAAATACTGTATTTAAATAGTTGTTTAATAATTATAATTATGAATATTATTAATTTTCTTATATATATATTGGCTTATCATTAAAGTTATATATGAACAACTTGCATCATTAAAATAGTTAAACACTTAAGTATAAATTTTAAATTAAATCTATTATTTAAGTGATTTGTTCACCTAATTGAAAAAACTGAATTATACTAATATTATATTATTAAATTATTTTTAAAAAAATAATAAGTGCTGGCAATTTTAATTTTAAATGATAAATCAGATTATTAACCACCCGTAAAATGAAAAATTAGATATGATAAAAAATTTAAGTAAGTAATATTAGTTTGCCTGAAATGATTTAGAGAATTGGACTTCTCAAAATGCCGGTGCTTGTCAAAATCGCCATGGTTTTGATAAGTGGTGTGTTGGGTCATTGTATGTTGCATTTCGATTCATTCATGCATGTGTGTGTTTCATTGTGCTTGTGTGTGTTGAATTCAAAAAAAAAAAAAAAAAATTTAGGCATTTGTCCCACATTGATTGCATGTAGCATTTGATTGTTGCATATATATCCAATTTTATGCTTGTCAAAATCGCCACGATTTTGATAAGTAGTGTGTTGGGTCACTGTGTGTTGCATTTCGATTCATTCATGCACATATGTGTTTCATTGTGCTTGTGTGTGTTGAATTCAAAAAAAAAAAAAAAAAAATCAGGTTTAGCTTGCAAATGCGGGCTAGAATCGTAGCCCCACCAGTGTAACTAGCCCAAATAAGTAAGCAATGGCCCTGCATTTGCTTTGGCCCATATGGAGAACCCGCACAGGTTCGAGTCTGAAAGGTTCACGGTGTTGGATAGGCATAGCCAGATTGGTGCAAAAGAAATAGGATTTTAGGTAATTCCATATGGAGCTGAGCTGAGAGGATTATTGCCTTCAGCAAATAGCATGGTGCACCCGATGTTGGCTAACTTCGCTGATCCCCTCATCTAAATTGGAAGCTAACTGATGGCACTGAACCAGAAGATAATAACACGAGCAAAACTTTTGTCCTTACATCCAAGGATATAAATTCAGGAGGCAAATTTTCAGACAATGGGGACAATAACTTTATTCTTTTTTTTTTTAAGTGGAGGCCATTGATGGGAATCAAAGTAAACTACCAGCATATTAAGAGAACAGTAAGGCCAAGTGCCGCCATTGCCCCATGCAAAATGCCACCGCTCGATGCGCATCATGTATGTCGTCAATAACATTGCCTTTCATTTGAGTTTTATTATGTTCTTAAACGTTAATGTGTTTTAAATCTAGATAATAATTTTTTTTTTAATATTTGGCTACCTAATTTTCCGCATTAGCGTTGACATTGTGGCAAGTTAGAAGAATTTGCAAATAATCAAGAACCAGAATGTAAACCGGAAAAATTATAAAAAATAAAAAGATACCGTTAGCTAAAAAAGCACCGTTTGTGGACCCACACCCATGTGCCCCACGTCTAAAGAATCGAAGCGCACCACCTTGAACCTTCCTTCCACATTCAACCCACCCCACATGATTCAGTACATCGCGTCCTCGTTTCTATAACTGGTTCCTCCTTATCATCACCAGATCAAAACCACATCGTACAGTAATCATGAGAGCAGCCACGCTGGTGCGATTAACAATCGCTGCGTTCATGCTCACTGCAGCCGCATCGCAGACCCCTCCAACTGTATACACCAATCACACTGTAGGCGACGAGGCCGGCTGGTTCTTCAACTCCACCACTAACACCTCCGCAGCTAACTATTCTTCTTGGACCGCTACTCAAACCTTCAATCTAGGAGACTTTTTGAGTAAAGCATCTAATTAATTTTACTATAAAGATTAACTTTATTTTTAATCATACATTTTAACAATAATTTTTCTTTTTATTATGATATTGCAGTTTTTAACACCAACACGAATCAGACGGTAATCCAGACCTACAACGAGACAACATTCAGTAGCTGCACAATCGATGACTCATTGGATAACGATACGATCGAGTACGATGGTGGAAACTCGGCGTTTGGCGTAGCGTTGACCATCGCTGTACCGTTGACTATTGAAGGCCCGAATTATTTTTTCTCCGATGCTGATGACAGTACTCAATGCCAGCAAGGTATGGCCTTCGAGATCCAAGTCAATCACGGCCTTGGCTTGCCGCCGAGCCTAAAATAGCCGCCTCCGCCGCCTTACAGAGAACCTCCGGGTCCTGATTCAGCTCAGTCGCCGCCGATTAATATTCAAGGAGGATCGCAGTCGCCGACAAACGTTGGGGTTAAGGACGGTGCTAATATTTGTATCATTGCGTGCGGACTTTTGTTGGCTGTAGCTGGTTATACTCTGTTTTAGTGTCTTTTTTGTGGAAACATTTTTTAATAAATAGTTGGGTGGTGTTTGGTAATTTGGATAATAGAGGTGTCGGCAAAAATAGATAAGCTTTGGAGGTGTTAGGGTGTGAATTTAGGATACACTTTTGTTCAGTTTAATCAAACCCTTTGAATGGATTACAGATTCTTTACATCTGCTCCCTATCAATAATATTTGAGATAAAATTTAATTTCCTTTACAAGTCATGCTGATTTGAACAACTGATAGTAGTGACAATGTGATATAATCACAGTTATTGTGCTTGTGGATATCTATCTGCTGGACAAGATGGTAAAGATTTCTATCCCCGCCTTTAATAATTTCACTGAATTTTTGTTTAATACATGAATTTTATTTAATTTATTTGTTGCACCTTTTGGATTGGATACCACTAAATTAATATTATCACAAATTGAATTCTTCATTTTCCTTTGGCTAGCAATGGAAGAAAAAGAAAGACACTCCCTGACCCCACAATATTGGGGAAATTCTATATATCTATATCTATTTATATATATAAAGTTGGGTTTCCAATGTCACTGTAGATGAACATTACAGTTTGCAGGCTTCAATTAGACATTAATTACAAATTTGCCACCGCTTCCATAAGCTGGTAGCTCCTACTAGCAACGACGCCGTTTTAGTTGAATACCTTTTACACCCTTAAACCGGCTAAAAACGGTGCCACCTCCTTGGGTATACTGACATTTCATTTCATTGATGAGTTAAAACCCTAATTTCTATTCCCTTTTCGCCTTTGGTTGCATTCCATAGCCGCCTTCCCTTCTCTTCCTTTCTACAGACACTCCATTTCTTTTTCTAAATCTCACGCATGTGTTCTTGCGGATCTTGATCAATACAATGGTAATTTGGTTAGTGATTTCATTTTTGACTTATTTTTCTTCGTCTTTTTAATTC